>JAXIVJ010006144.1:7500-27500 GCA_036785665.1 Chirona hameri
TCCGTATCGGATGTCCAGCAGCTAGGGACTGTGACAGCCCGGCGTAAACCACGTGTGCGCGTTCGGGTCGTTCACAGTCAAGGCCAGGGGACGATTCTGTGGACACCAGACTAGGTGGCGGAATCGAACGTCATCGGACACCAGCCGCAGCCAAGCAACTCGGCGTCAGCACCTCAAACCTGTCGCCCGCCACCGAACGTTTATTCGCCGCAGACGGCCACCAGCTGACCTGCCTCGGTACGTTCTGGAGCGACCTGCATCTCGGCACAAAGACAACATCGACATGGGGCACGGTGGTGGACGGTCTGGAGAATGCCCTCCTGTCACGGATCGACTGCGTGGCGTTGGCAATCTTGCCCTCGGACTTCCCGCAGCAAATGCAAACAGTCAAAGGCCGGCGCCACCGCAGCAACACCAGGGAGCGAGCCGCCGTCGCCGCCCGTTGGCTGCTCAGGCGGACGAGGCACAGACGCGTCACAGTACCCAGTATGGCCTGTGGACGGCCCGGACCCCTCCCCAGAAGTCCGGGACGAACATCTGGCGGCGCTCAAGGCCGCGGCCCGCACCCCGCCACGTGCGTTCGAGTTAGTGTTGACGGTCTTCTATCCCCAGCGCGGAACGAGCCTACCTGGTTTACATGGACCGGCTGTCCGGATGGCCCCAGCAGTGGTCAACTGTTGCCGAGAAGCCACCGCCCGCACCCTGATTCGCGCGCTGAGGTGTCTGTTCTCCAGCACCGGTGTTCCCACAGTGCTCGGTAGCGATGGAGGCCGCAATTTGAAGCGCGCGCCACCCGGGACTTCTTCCAGCGGTGAGGCATCACACATGAGATGTCGACACCCGACTACCCCCCAATCCAACGGACACGTCAGAGCAGTCCAGCAGCTGATCCAGAAGGTCACGATAGTCGGTGATCTGGACACCGACGCGTACGCCAGAGGACTGCTGGAGCTGCGAAACACGCCCGTGGCAGACGGCCGGTCACCCGCTCAGGTCGTCTATGGACATCCTCTGCGGTCGGCGGTCCCGTCACATCATCGGGCTCTCGCCCCTCAGCACCAGGCCGCCGCTGACGCCTGCGACAAACGGGCCACTGCCACTGCCGCCGCCGCTCAGGAGCGTTACGACGCGAGCGCCAAGCCGCTGCGCCTTCTCCAGATGGGGACCCACGTCGCGGTGCAAGACCACCACACCGGCCTGTGGGACAGGCAGGGAACAAAAGTCGCGGTGGGCTACCGCCGCGACTATTTAATTAAGTTCCCAAGTCGGCGCATTCTCTGGAGAAACCGCCGCTTCGTCCGCCCCTGCCGCCCACTAGCCGACGTCCCATATGACGACGCTCACGAGGGCCATCGGCCCCAGTCAGCCGCCGAGCCGCGACCTTCACCCAGTGCACCAGAAACAGCCCCCAGGTTCACGGCCCCGTCCGGCCCCGGTGACAGGGCCATCCCGTCCCGCCGTAGTCATCTGTTCCGCCATCCGCCCCAGAAGTTGATGATCACCCCACGCGCGGCCTCGTGCGGCCCATAAATAATGGGCCCTCTTGGTGCTGCGCACCAATGAACGGTCGGGGGGGGGGGGAGTTGTTGTGTTGAGTAGTCCATCGGCGTCGCGTACTCCCCCCCCCCCCCGTCTTCCCATGTGTTCCCCACATAGGGAGCGGGAACGCCAGATGTGGCCACCCCGCTCCCGTCAGTCGTGCTCGAGTGCCAATACAGAACACACGCTGCTGCCGCTCTCTGAAACCGCCCCCCCCCCCCCACCCCACCCCACCCCCCTGCACGGTCACGTAGGTATTGGACCCTGCTTTGGCGAGGGTTAATATCCAATAAACACGAAAATAGTATGCACAATTTCTGTAATCCCCTCACACAGTCAACATGGTTGTGCCCGCTAGTGGTGCCCATCCTTTTCACACCGGCTCATTATCTCAACACAATATTAAGGGATGGCCATAATGACCAACTGAAGAAGTTATAGAAACACGTCTTGGTCATTAGTAAATTAATATGAGGAGTTGACTGTTTTTATATATGTCAATATGAATATGAACGAAATTAAGGGAGTAACGGAGTAACAGACTTGATTATAAAGTAACGGAAGTTACTTGGTCCGTTACCTGTTTTGAAAAGCAACGAAATCGTTACTCCGTTACTGGAAAAAGTAGGGTCCGTTACCGTTTTGAAAAGCAACAAAATCGTTACTCCGTTACTGAAAAAGTAGGGTCCGTTACCGTTTTGAAAAGCAACGAAATCGTTACTCCGTTACTGAAAAAAGTAGGGTCCGTTACCGTTTTGAAAAGCAGCGAAATCGTTACTCCGTTACTGACAAAAGTAGTTCCGTTATTAACGGAGTAACGGAGTAACGGAAGTTGCCCACCACTGCCAACTACGCAGTGCGGGGTACCGTGTTTGGCCGTTCGCTGGGTAATAGTGTTTCAGAGACATACCGGGTGGATGTTCTGCGTAGAGTCTCTGAAAGGTATATTACCGCCACATAAACGGTGGGTGTGTAAGTCTCAACACAGAAGATGGATGCTGTGTAACCTCAGCCCGCACAAGGCCTGTGGGCCTGACAATGTTAGCGCGAGGGTGATAAGAGCATGCGCGGTCGAGTTGGCTGTGCCCATCGCTACACTGTGTAAACTGTCGCCGGAGCAGGGGGTCTTTCCCAGGTCGTGGAAACGTGCCAATATCGTGCCTTTTCATAAGCAAGGTTCAAAAAAGTCTGCTAGCAATTACCGATGTACCGACTGTTATCTCTTTTTGACAAGGTTCTGGAACGGATTGTTTTTGACGAGCTTTTTCGTCACGTGAGACCGGCTATCTCTGATAAGCAGCATAGCTTTTTGCCCGGGCTAAAGTCATGTGTGCTACCAACCGGCAACCTGTGCACAATGCTGCACACAGCCTGGACCAACATCTCTGCCGGATCCCAGACAGATGTAATTTATACTGATTACAGTTCGGCCTCCCAAAGTGTAAATCACAGTTTGCTCCTTCACAAATTAAAGATCTCTTACAGCATTTCGGACAAAGCTTTTGACTGGATTGACTCTTATCTGTCTGGGAGAGAGCAGAGGGTGGTGGTTGGGGGCAAGTGCTCAGAGTGGGTGCCGGTGACATCAGGGACCCCGGAAGGGGAACTGCTTTCGCCACTGCTCAGAGTGGGTGCCGGTGAGATCAGGGACCCCGGAAGGGGGACTGCTCTCGCCATTGCTCTTCGCTCAGGGACCCCGGAAGGGGGACTGCTCTCGCCACTGCTCAGAGTGGGTGCCGGTGAGATCAGGGACCCCGGAAGGGGGACTGCTCTCGCCACTGCTCTTCGCGTATTTTGTAAACAACCTACCGGGAATACTTGAGGCAGAAACACTCATGTTCGCCGAAAACGTGAAAATCTACAGGCGTATAGATTCGATTGTAGACGTGCGGTATGCGCAAGCCCAGCTGGACAAACTGTGGTGTTGGTCTGAGAAGTGGGCTTAAAGCTGAATCCAGCCAAATGTAAAGTGCTCACGCTGACTCTCAGGCGCACTCCGGTTATCGGAGCCTATATGATTGGTGGTGTAGCGCTGGAACGCGTCCAAGTGATGCGCGACCTGGGTATTATGCTGGATCAGAAACTTACCTTTGGCGAACACGTCGACTATACCGTTCGTAAGGCAAACCGAGCTCTAGGATTGCTAATGCGTACTCTTCAAACAGGCAATAACGGCCGTCCTTCGAAAGCAGCGAACCAACGTGCCTTCTTGTCAGCATATTTTGCAAACGTTCGCTCCGTCCTTGAGTATGGTAGTGTAGTGGAATGGAGTGGAGTGGAGCAGTGCAGTCACATGTCCAAAGGATAGAGCGCGTGCAGGAAAAGTTTCTGGTTTGGCTGTGTGCTCGCTGCCGTGTGATAGGAGTGTATTTTTCGTATCGAGATTTGGCTGTACATTTTAAAGTTAGCACCATGAGAGCTCGGTTCGAACACCATGACATGTTTATCAGAAACGTTCATCGCCACAGGATATGTTCGCCATTCCCTATCGACAAGTTTCCCCTAGCAGTGCCTACCCGTCAGCTGATAAATCAACGTTTGTTCACAAGTTCGTTTGTGCGGGTAAACACTGTTAAGACGTTTAACCCGCGCACTGCAGGGGGGTTGATTTCCGCCCCCCCCCCTCAGGTTTTTCAAAGATAGCGAAAAAACGGCGGCGCGCAGCGCCGCCGGGTTTTGATAGACCTGTTAGGACATCAATTGCGCACACTTTGAGGAAACAACATATGCTCGGGTCATCTCAGGTCAAGTCACCAGACCAGGTCAAGTGACCCCACCACCAAAAATGTTTGCAGTTGTGCCAAAGCCAGAGTTTTTCACCGATCAGGTTGAAACTTACAGAATGTCATGAGGGCATCAGTACTTACAATTCGTATAACTCGGAATTGTGATATCGGTGACCTAAGGTCAGGTCAATTTCGTAACCTCCCCATAATAAGTCAATGGGGAAATATACAAATGCTTCCTATTTCAAGGATATGCATGGTACTAGTCCAATTACTTCTGGATCATGTTATTATAGGATATTCTTGATGATCCAAGTGTAAGTTTTGTTCAGTGACCCCTATTGGGTCATTTGAGGTCATGCGAGGTCACCATCACTTTTTTGTCAATAACTCTCGACATAATGAAGATAGAGAAGTAAAACAGACAGCAATGTGTTTGTCTCGTCGAGACACGTCTTTCCATATGCAACATGCCCTACTTCGGTCACCACTTGACCTTGAACTTAGGTCAAATTGTTAAGTTAACTTAGCAAGGTCACCCTATATATCATTCAAAGCGCCTTGACAAGATAAACACAATGGCGTAAACAGTTTTCCGTTATCTTTATTTTTTAAAGTTAATAGCAAAAAACGATTTAGCAAAAAAAATGATTTTTTTCCTTTTTGACCTCTGGAGCCTCAAATATTGACCTGATATCAAATCTGAGGACACCTTAGCGATTACAAATTTCACTGGCTGACGTTTGCTTTTTTCCGTTTGTTTCTAACTATCGTGGTTTCTGAGATATATGGGAATTTCTGGCGCGATGTCCTAAAACAGGAAAAACTGGAAAATTTGACCTTTGATGACCTCTGGTGACCTCAATTTTGACCTGACTTTAAAAAAACACTGAATACTTTCGATAGAACATGTATGAAGCTATTAAATGCCTTTTTCCGCTTCTCGCTACGTTGCGTAGTTTTCGAGATCTCAGGGGGGGGGGGGCTGAAATCAACCCCCCCTGCAGTTCGTGTTCGGCGCAAAGCGCGGGTTAAGACGTGCGTCTTGAATCGCGCTCCCAGCGCCTGTAATGCCTTTCTGGACGCGAACCACGATGTGGATGTATGGGAGAACAGTGCACCAGAGTTCAAGAAAGTGTGACTGTATATGTTATGGGGAGATAGTTGTGTTGTATGTCCGTAAATGTTCGTGAATGTGATGGTTTTAACTTTCGACTTCACCTGTCAGTGGGCGCAGAACCCGTCGGTGATTATTTAAAACAAATGATTTGGTGCCCCTCTGTTGTAGAAAAACAGCCATGAACGACTGACATTTTATCTGACCTTTCCAATGGCGATTATTTTATAACTAGCATTAAGCATGATTCCCGAGTGGTGTTGGAATTAGCGGCAACACATTATGGATATTACAATAATGTGTTGGATTTAACAAAGTGTCAGTGTTCTCTGTTCGTTCTGTGACGTGTTCACTGTTCAGTGTTCACCATCAGTCTGTGCAGTGTTCTCTGTTGGTTCTGTGACGTGTTCACTGTTCAGTGTTCACCATCAGTATGTGTGACAGCCGGATCCCAGCGCCTGTCAGAGGCGCTGCGTAGTGACCGCATATCCGCCGCCGCCTGGCCAGACCCCGCCAAAGCCGGATGACGAGAGCCAACACCCGACTGGAGCAGGGTCTTAGTGCGTCATCATCGGCAAACATTCGGGGGCCCGAACATGTCCAGGGCGGTTCCAGATGTTGAACGGAAATACCGGGTGAGTACGTAGTTGGTGCATTTCGCGGTCGGAACTCGAGAGTCAGGGTTTCCCGGTGAGCGTTGGTCTTTAGCAGGGGGGGGGGGGGGGGGGGATTAGAGACAGGCACACGGAGTTGTTGATTAGCTCGGATTTACATGAGATGCGCAATAAGTAGTTATGTTCTCTCAGCCGTACTGCATATTAGGACACACTTAGATCGCAGAGATCGCAGAGGCCTCGCAGAGATTCACGTCATCTCCAAAGCTGGAGTATTTCATAATGGAATGGTCGATGCAGAGCACCATTCGTCTCAGACTCCGTTCACCAGGGTGGGGAAGTAAATAATAAACCTCCGTCACAATCGCAGAACGCCTCGTGCCGCCACAACCATGGGCGCATCCAGGGGGGCCTCCCCAACCTGCCTGAAATCGGCGCAAAATTGACACATTTCCTGATATAGAAGAAAATCTAAACAACTTTTACTAATGACAGTTTGTTTTAAATCTGCTATCAATGGATATTGCATAAGCAAGCGAAAACCGATTAGTTTTCAGAATAGTGTGATACTTTTGGGGATTTGCCCCCCTCCCCCCCCAAAAAAAAAAACGTTCTGGATCCGCCTTTGGCCACAACCCAGAACAAAACACACACGCACGCCCGCGACTCCCCACCGGCTCCGTGTACTGACCGGGTCGAGGGGCAGCATCAGATCTGACGAGCACGGCATGCAGAGGGGCCTCACGGTGCCCTCCACGTCTGTGGCACACTCGCAGACCTGACACGCCTCAGGACGGGCCGTCTGAGCCACGCGTCGGCCGAATACCGCCAGGAACCGCTTCCTGGGCTTCGGCAGGATCGCACCCTTCGTCGGGTGCGGAGATAGCTTCGAGGAGGAGAAGATGGCGCCTGGGTAGGGGAGGGGAGTGCACGTCACTAGGCGGTTGTTCGTCTTCCTGCACGCCGGAAACAACGGAGGGAGACAGACAAGACAGAACAGGACAACGAAAAGAGACAGACGCTGGGAGGCTCGGCGCCGCACGCAACGGCCGCGGCTCGACATACGGCACAGCTTATACAGTATTCAGACCACGCCTATACCAGGAGACATTTAGTCGGAAGTTCATAGCGAGGGACGTCTTCATTTTACTACTTTGTGGCGAGCTACTTCAGCACATTGTTTTCGCCTGTGCTAGTTAATCAACTACACGTGGATGCACAAATAAATATCAGATAATCTAATCACAGTTCATATTCTGAGACTCAGGAATTCAACTGACTCGCCTGGCTTGGCCCTTTACCGTCTGACTGTGACCCTTTACCGTCTGTGACCCTTTACCGTCTGACTGTAACCCATTACCGTCTGACTGTGACCCTTTACCGTCTGACTGTGGCCCTTTACCGTCTGACTGTGGCCCTTTACCGTCTGTGACCCTTTATCGTCTGACTGTGGCCCTTTACCGTCTGACTGTGGCCCTTTACCGTCTGACTGTGACCGTTTACCGTCTGACTGTGGCCCTTTACTGACCGTTGGTCTGCTTGGTGGCCAGAGGTTCGCAGAGACGTAATTCAGACTTAGGAGACCTGACGTGCTTCAGAAGCGCCTCGTCACCGACAAACCTCTTGGCATCCTTCATAGTGTACGCCTTGTTCCTGTCAATGCCTGAGTCACAAGGAAAGCATTGGTTTAGAAAATAAACAGTGATAGTGGCACTACATCATAACTGACCACGCTAACAACTGCAGGAAACTGCTCCTGTACTCGGAACAAAATGCGCACCGATGCGTAGCGCCATAGGTGAAACAACCAATCAAACCGCGTGCGTTGAATCGTACCTTATGGTTTACAACTCTTGCACACATGAAAACTTCCCGGCCTTCTTCCCCAGCACCTCACTGATTCTCCGAAAAAATGAATATTTAGTTGAATGATATTTGCATATGAATAAACATGCAAACATCAATGTCAAATTAATTTTATGTCGTCAGACAATTCAGCGGCAAATATCATTACTCTTCAGTGCCGACACCAGTATTGAGCATAAGTAACAACTTGCAGTATTCCAAATAAATACTAGCAAACTATCGACCAACGAACTGACATCACAAGCCATTTCCCTCCCTCTTTTTCCAGCCCTTGACGAACGCCTGTCGTGACTTCTATCACGCCTGACACGAGACCATGACATAAGCGCGCCACTAGTCGCGCACGTGACTCGCACGTGACACGGTTCGCTTACCGACCAGGCGGTTCTTCTGTTTGGACACCTTGATGTCGCCGTCCAGGATGACGTGCAGCGTGATCTGCTGTTCGGCGAACGCGTTTGCCAGCGTGGTGTAGTCGATGCTCATCTCGGTCGCCTCACAGGCAGAGCATGGCAACAGGATGAAGGTGCGGGACACGCCCGGGGTGAAGGGAAGCATGGCAGCGCGGCGGAGCGCCCCGAACACGTCCCGACTGCCCGAGCCTGCCGATCAGTCAACCAGTCACTCAGTCAACCAGTCAACCAGTCAATCAGTCAATCAGTCAATCAGTCAATCAGTCAATCAGTCAATCAGTCAATCAGTCAATCAGTCAATCAGTCAATCAGTCAATCAGACAATCAGTCAATCAGTCACTCAGTCAACCAGTCAATCAGTCAATCAGTCAACCAGTCAATCAGTCAATCAGTCAATCAGACAATCAGTCAATCAGTCAATCAGTCACAGTGTCAGTCACAGTAACATGCACAAACAGCGCCCAAACATATCCCGACTGCCCGAGCCTGCCGAGCAGTCAATCAGTCATTCAGTCAGTCAATCGCGCCTGACGACGACCCGTCACTCAGTCACTCAGTTAGCCGAACCTGCCGATTAGTCACTCGGTGTCTCGGTCACTCAGTTAGCCGAGCCTGCCGATTAGTCACTCAGTGTCTCAGTCACTCAGTTAGCCGAGCCTGCCGATTAGTCACTCGGTGTCTCGGTCACTCAGTTAGCCGAGCCTGCCGATTAGTCACTCAGTGTCTCGGTCACTCAGTTAGCCGAGCCTGCCGATTAGTCACTCAGTCACTCAGTTAGCCGAGCCTGCCGATTAGTCACTCGGTGTCTCGGTCACTCAGTTAGCCGAGCCTGCCGATTAGTCACTCAGTGTCTCAGTCACTCAGTTAGCCGAGCCTGCCGATTAGTCACTCGGTGTCTCGGTCACTCAGTTAGCCGAGCCTGCCGATTAGTCACTCGGTGTCTCGGTCACTCAGTTAGCCGAGCCTGCCGATTAGTCACTCGGTGTCTCGGTCACTCAGTTAGCCGAGCCTGCCGATTAGTCACTCAGTCACTCAGTTAGCCGAGCCTGCCGATTAGTCACTCAGTCACTCAGTTAGCCGAGCCTGCCGATTAGTCACTCGGTGTCTCGGTCACTCAGTTAGCCGAGCCTGCCGATTAGTCACTCAGTCACTCAGTTAGCCGAGCCTGCCGATTAGTCACTCGGTGTCTCGGTCACTCAGTTAGCCGAGCCTGCCGATTAGTCACTCAGTGTCTCAGTCACTCAGTTAGCCGAGCCTGCCGATTAGTCACTCAGTCACTCAGTTAGCCGAGCCTGCCGATTAGTCACTCGGTGTCTCGGTCACTCAGTTAGCCGAGCCTGCCGATTAGTCACTCAGTCACTCAGTTAGCCGAGCCTGCCGATTAGTCACTCGGTGTCTCGGTCACTCAGTTAGCCGAGCCTGCCGATTAGTCACTCGGTGTCTCGGTCACTCAGTTAGCCGAGCCTGCCGATTAGTCACTCAGTCACTCAGTTAGCCGAGCCTGCCGATTAGTCACTCAGTGTCTCAGTCACTCAGTTAGCCGAGCCTGCCGATTAGTCACTCAGTGTCTCGGTCACTCAGTTAGCCGAGCCTGCCGATTAGTCACTCAGTCACTCAGTTAGCCGAGCCTGCCGATTAGTCACTCAGTGTCTCGGTCACTCAGTTAGCCGAGCCTGCCGATTAGTCACTCAGTCACTCAGTTAGCCGAGCCTGCCGATTAGTCACTCAGTGTCTCAGTCACTCAGTTAGCCGAGCCTGCCGATTAGTCACTCAGTGTCTCGGTCACTCAGTTAGCCGAGCCTGCCGATTAGTCACTCAGTCACTCAGTTAGCCGAGCCTGCCGATTAGTCACTCGGTGTCTCGGTCACTCAGTTAGCCGAGCCTGCCGATTAGTCACTCAGTCACTCAGTTAGCCGAGCCTGCCGATTAGTCACTCGGTGTCTCGGTCACTCAGTTAGCCGAGCCTGCCGATTAGTCACTCAGTCACTCAGTTAGCCGAGCCTGCCGATTAGTCACTCAGTGTCTCAGTCACTCAGATAGCCGAGCCTGCCGATTAGTCACTCAGTCACTCAGTTAGCCGAGCCTGCCGATTAGTCACTCGGTGTCTCGGTCACTCAGTTAGCCGAGCCTGCCGATTAGTCACTCAGTCACTCAGTTAGCCGAGCCTGCCGATTAGTCACTCAGTGTCTCGGTCACTCAGTTAGCCGAGCCTGCCGATTAGTCACTCGGTGTCTCGGTCACTCAGTTAGCCGAGCCTGCCGATTAGTCACTCGGTGTCTCGGTCACTCAGTTAGCCGAGCCTGCCGATTAGTCACTCGGTGTCTCGGTCACTCAGTTAGCCGAGCCTGCCGATTAGTCACTCGGTGTCTCGGTCACTCAGTTAGCCGAGCCTGCCGATTAGTCACTCAGTGTCTCGGTCACTCAGTTAGCCGAGCCTGCCGATTAGTCACTCGGTGTCTCGGTCACTCAGTTAGCCGAGCCTGCCGATTAGTCACTCGGTGTCTCGGTCACTCAGTTAGCCGAGCCTGCCGATTAGTCACTCGGTGTCTCGGTCACTCAGTTAGCCGAGCCTGCCGATTAGTCACTCGGTGTCTCGGTCACTCAGTTAGCCGAGCCTGCCGATTAGTCACTCAGTGTCTCGGTCACTCAGTTAGCCGAGCCTGCCGATTAGTCACTCGGTGTCTCGGTCACTCAGTTAGCCGAGCCTGCCGATTAGTCACTCGGTGTCTCGGTCACTCAGTTAGCCGAGCCTGCCGATTAGTCACTCGGTGTCTCGGTCACTCAGTTAGCCGAGCCTGCCGATTAGTCACTCAGTGTCTCGGTCACTCAGTTAGCCGAGCCTGCCGATTAGTCACTCGGTGTCTCGGTCACTCAGTTAGCCGAGCCTGCCGATTAGTCACTCGGTGTCTCGGTCACTCAGTTAGCCGAGCCTGCCGATTAGTCACTCGGTGTCTCGGTCACTCAGTTAGCCGAGCCTGCCGATTAGTCACTCAGTGTCTCGGTCACTCAGTTAGCCGAGCCTGCCGATTAGTCACTCAGTCACTCAGTTAGCCGAGCCTGCCGATTAGTCACTCAGTGTCTCGGTCACTCAGTTAGCCGAGCCTGCCGATTAGTCACTCAGTCACTCAGTTAGCCGAGCCTGCCGATTAGTCACTCAGTGTCTCAGTCACTCAGTTAGCCGAGCCTGCCGATTAGTCACTCAGTCACTCAGTTAGCCGAGCCTGCCGATTAGTCACTCAGTGTCTCAGTCACTCAGTTAGCCGAGCCTGCCGATTAGTCACTCAGTGTCTCAGTCACTCAGTTAGCCGAGCCTGCCGATTAGTCACTCAGTCACTCAGTTAGCCGAGCCTGCCGATTAGTCACTCAGTCACTCAGTTAGCCGAACCTGCCGATTAGTCACTCAGTGTCTCGGTCACTCAGTTAGCCGAGCCTGCCGATTAGTCACTCAGTCACTCAGTTAGCCGAGCCTGCCGATTAGTCACTCAGTGTCTCGGTCACTCAGTTAGCCGAGCCTGCCGATTAGTCACTCGGTGTCTCGGTCACTCAGTTAGCCGAGCCTGCCGATTAGTCACTCAGTCACTCAGTTAGCCGAGCCTGCCGATTAGTCACTCAGTGTCTCAGTCACTCAGTTAGCCGAGCCTGCCGATTAGTCACTCAGTCACTCAGTTAGCCGAGCCTGCCGATTAGTCACTCAGTCACTCAGTTAGCCGAGCCTGCCGATTAGTCACTTGGTGTCTCGGTCACTCAGTTAGCCGAGCCTGCCGATTAGTCACTCGGTGTCTCGGTCACTCAGTTAGCCGAGCCTGCCGATTAGTCACTCAGTCACTCAGTTAGCCGAGCCTGCCGATTAGTCACTCGGTGTCTCGGTCACTCAGTTAGCCGAGCCTGCCGATTAGTCACTCAGTCACTCAGTTAGCCGAGCCTGCCGATTAGTCACTCAGTGTCTCAGTCACTCAGTTAGCCGAGCCTGCCGATTAGTCACTCGGTGTCTCGGTCACTCAGTTAGCCGAGCCTGCCGATTAGTCACTCGGTGTCTCGGTCACTCAGTTAGCCGAGCCTGCCGATTAGTCACTCAGTCACTCAGTTAGCCGAGCCTGCCGATTAGTCACTCGGTGTCTCGGTCACTCAGATAGCCGAGCCTGCCGATTAGTCACTCGGTGTCTCGGTCACTCAGTTAGCCGAGCCTGCCGATTAGTCACTCAGTCACTCAGTTAGCCGAGCCTGCCGATTAGTCACTCAGTGTCTCAGTCACTCAGTTAGCCGAGCCTGCCGATTAGTCACTCAGTGTCTCGGTCACTCAGTTAGCCGAGCCTGCCGATTAGTCACTCAGTCACTCAGTTAGCCGAGCCTGCCGATTAGTCACTCAGTGTCTCGGTCACTCAGTTAGCCGAGCCTGCCGATTAGTCACTCAGTCACTCAGTTAGCCGAGCCTGCCGATTAGTCACTCAATGTCTCAGTCACTCAGTTAGCCGAGCCTGCCGATTAGTCACTCAGTGTCTCGGTCACTCAGTTAGCCGAGCCTGCCGATTAGTCACTCAGTCACTCAGTTAGCCGAGCCTGCCGATTAGTCACTCAGTGTCTCGGTCACTCAGTTAGCCGAGCCTGCCGATTAGTCACTCAGTCACTCAGTTAGCCGAGCCTGCCGATTAGTCACTCAGTGTCTCGGTCACTCAGTTAGCCGAGCCTGCCGATTAGTCACTCAGTCACTCAGTTAGCCGAGCCTGCCGATTAGTCACTCAGTGTCTCAGTCACTCAGTTAGCCGAGCCTGCCGATTAGTCACTCAGTGTCTCGGTCACTCAGTTAGCCGAGCCTGACGATTAGTCACTCAGTCACTCAGTTAGCCGAGCCTGCCGATTAGTCACTCAGTGTCTCGGTCACTCAGTTAGCCGAGCCTGCCGATTAGTCACTCAGTCACTCAGTTAGCCGAGCCTGCCGATTAGTCACTCAGTGTCTCGGTCACTCAGTTAGCCGAGCCTGCCGATTAGTCACTCAGTCACTCAGTTAGCCGAGCCTGCCGATTAGTCACTCAGTGTCTCAGTCACTCAGATAGCCGAGCCTGCCGATTAGTCACTCGGTGTCTCGGTCACTCAGTTAGCCGAGCCTGCCGATTAGTCACTCAGTGTCTCGGTCACACGAGCATGCCGGCCAGTCATTCAGTCACTCAATGAAAGTATTGTCGCAGGCGCGACGCAGTGGCCCAAATACGTCATAACGACCCACGCCTATCGACCAGTCACACGGTTTAACCCTATTTGTAACAGGCTCCTGGCTACCCCTATTTGTAACAGGGGGGGGGGGGGGCGGATTCCGCCCCCCCCCCCCGGAGATCTCGAGATCTACCCGTCCGATTTTCAAAAATGAAACGGTGTTTGGCTCCCCTCAACACGATCTATATTGATAAATAATAAAATATATAAATTTGGGATAGGGGGGCAACAGGGGGGCAAAACTACAAATTTTAGTGGTGTTTTTGATCCAACATAGAGTTTATGTTTATCGACCGATTTTAATACAACTAATAGGAATCGATAGAGATTGAATCGTAAATTGATATATGACGGTGACGTTTGAAAATTAAAAAAATCATAGGCGTGTGCAGGTCACTCAATATGGGGGTGAAGTAAATGCGTAATAAAACCATTTTTTGATGTTGTTTTTTTGATAAATGAAATGGTATGTGATTGAGACATTAGAAAAAGCAGTTATAAATCATATTTTTTGCCATAGGCGGTACCAAGTTAGTGAAAAAGGGGGTAAAATTGGGAAAAATATTAACCGCAGACAAGTTGCTACCCAGCACTATAAATATGTTACTGATCATAGATAGTTCCTTTTTGCATGTTGTACTTCACCATAGGCCGTATCCTGGATCCACCGTATCCAGGATCCAAAATAGGGCGGCGCAAGACCTTTTGATAAGTATATTATCCGCTATTATGATACTAACTAGTCAACAGTGACTATTTCACTTACAACTTCAATTAACATTGCTTACCCCCCTTTTTACCCTACCTGGACTCGCCTATTATCTTATAATCGTTCGTAGAGTAGCCTGTGGTGCGTGTTTCATCCGAAAACTGCAGTATGTTATGTCATTGTACGCCCATGCCTCTTAGTTTCCTTGCAATAATATGACCCCCTTACTTCCATTCCTGAGCGCGCCTCTGCAAAAAATGACTTTATTCCCTTTTCTGGTCTCATATGTGCATATATTATTATAAGCTAAACGTATATTGCGCCGTTATCGCTGGCATATCGTCATCACCATGCCAGTCACATGTTCACCATGCCAGTCAGTTTTCATGTTCCTGAACACGCCCCTGAAACTCTATATGTAATAAATTATGCAAATAATGAAGCAGAAGCTATCTTTTACATCTTGATAGCTATAAATGCCCCTTACATTGCTCTATTGGCTTCCCGCCAAGCATTGAATACTTCCTGGAACCCCCCCCCCCCTTTTCAAGCCCCTGAAACCGCCTCTGCCATGCAATTTTGTATGATATTTCATTAATATCATCTAATTTGCACTTGTTGCAATCACGGTAAGCCGATGTAACTCCTTCATACTTGATGCAGTTAGGAAGAAACCGTGAAGATCGCATTTCCGTATTTTCGCCAAATGTCGCCTCCGAACCCACCCAAAACTGTGCCCTAAAACCGCCTCTGTTCAGGTTAAGAACTCAAAATTTTGACTCCAAATGCGGAGTTCAATTCTATGAAAAGTCCCAAAATTTCATGGGCCTGCTCCCAGCCGTTCTGGAGATATCTGCGAAAAACATGAGGGGGGGGGGGGCGGAATCCCCCCCCCCCCCCTGTTACAAATAGGGTTAAAGGGAAATAATGACCTTTTGATTTTGTTAGCAACAATTTATTTGGCTACCATTATGGTATTAAAATGATGTGATCTAAATTTAAGAATTAAATAACATTATTCCCTAATTCAAAGTTGTAAGTTTGGGAAAATTTATTATCGGTATTTTCCCTCCACTATTGGAAAGCGACACATAGCGATTTATACAAATTTATACATTTACAGATTTATACAAAAGCGACGCTTTTGTATAAATCTGTTCAACGTTGTTGAATGGGCACTTCGAAACAAATCGCCGACACTAAATAGGTCGCCGTCGACGTGCATCAATGAGCTTCCGATTGAATTGCCAGTTTTGTTTGTCAATGGTTGTTAATTGCAAAGGATGGGCGGGTATATAATCACAACAAGCAGAACGCAAAATATATTTCCACACCATTGCGTACAAGATCAATACGGGAAAAGCCCGGAATTTGATGGAAACCGAAAAGTACTTGGCAAGAACCGGTCGTTAAAAGTGTGGAACGCTTATCAAGATTAACTTGAAATATCTCTCGGAAGGAATTTTAATATGTAAAATGCGATTAATTTACATCATATTCTGGCCTCGTCTGTCGATTTCAAGTTTTGTTTCCATTTCCTCCATTTTTGTGGGAAAGGGTAATTATTTCCCTTTAAAGAATACCTACAAACACGCACTCTCGCACACAGTCAAACAAGTCATACAGCATGTCTGCGAGCGTGGCACCATTCCGTCAAGTGGGGCACAACAACGCTGTCATCCAATAGATGATTGCGGTGTGGATGCGCAAATATGCCACAACTATGCGTACATACATATGGGGACCATGTTAATTGGTAACTGTGTTTCGTCACTGCAATGTTGCATATCGTCATTGATAATTCAACTCAGATTGCTGATTTACCTGGAAATATTTTTTCAAATGATCATAAAACCCATGTGACTGCATTACAATTTAATGTTGTGAGAACATGCTTCAAACAGCCCTGAAAAACGAAAACATAAGGCACACTTTTTCCAAGGTCACGTAAAAGAGAACTACAACTCACCTGGCTTGATCTGATCGAACGCCTGCGGCACCTTCTTGGCTGGGTTGAATATACGACCGTCGACGGTGATAACCCGTGGTTCGTCCTGAACCCCGGAGCCTCCGAAGACCATCACCGCGAACCTGCCGCGCGCAGTCACAGTCACAAGCAGTCACTGGCACAGTCACACCTCCGTCTATTGTATGTATATACATAACAATCAGCCATGTAACCTTGGCAATCGGCATAATTAACGATTTCAGTGGCGTGTTAGTGCGTGTCATACCGCGTCAAATGGCGGTATATTCCCGGTATATTTGCGTTAGACAGACATTGTTTCGTAACAGAAGCA
This sequence comes from Chirona hameri, assembly GCA_036785665.1. Lineage (NCBI taxonomy): Eukaryota > Metazoa > Arthropoda > Thecostraca > Balanomorpha > Balanidae > Chirona > Chirona hameri. The sequence goes on from JAXIVJ010006144.1 coordinate 23,993, forward strand.
ATACCATCCGCCGATGCTTATCTGTGATGGTGTATCAGGAACTCAGGACGTGCCAACAAACTGTGCCGGCCTCCCTGCTCTGACGTACCGCACAGTCTACACACAGACAGCAATACAACGCGCGGCCTTCTGCGACTCGGCGGTTCGTGAACGTCGCGGGCAGACGAATGTTTGCAGCGGTTTGTTGACGTCGCGGCCAGACGAAATTGTTGCACTGCGGTCATGATGTAACCTCAGAGACGCCTCGCTTTGCAAACGAAAGGACGCTTCGAACTGTATACCAAGGCTGGTGCCAGGCCAATGTTTGAGACGCAGTAGCTCTGCCGTCGGCGACGCATTTTTCATGAGCAAATGTCCACTAACAGCTGTCAGCGTACATAACAATAAACATTAAATATGTTTGCCTATTCATTCATGAGCAAGTGTCCATTAACAAGTTTCAGCGTACATAACAATATACATGCTTGCTTATTCGAAGTAGTGCAAGGGTGACAAAGTAGTTCAAGGAATCGCGGAAAAATCCAAGGGACACCTAACGAATGCAAGTCTGCTTTCATGATCTCAGCGCCATTCGTTCTAAGAACAGAAACTGGCATTCCTTGAACATGGAATGTTTCGAAATAGTCTAGGAGCATTCATCAATGTAAAATAGCAGGCTTCAATCAACACAGTGATTCATGTTACCGAAAGTCGAAATCAAATATTGAGCAATATTCCTCCTAATAGCAGTGATGTTCGCTGATTATACTTTAGCTCATATCGAGCATACTGCTCGAAAGATTTAACATCGACAGCTAATGAGGCGTAAACTAAGCTGTGCTGCAACAGAAAGTATGAGAGATAGAATTATGCAACTTACACGATAGGTAGGTGCTATGATTATCTACATGTTGTAGAATTGTCTTGACCTTCAGTCCATATCTTCAAGGTCAAACGAGGTCACGAAGGTCAAATCTGGACAAATGTCACAAGTTTTGGAATTTGACCTCTGTGACGTCACAGGTCACCAGTAATGTGTTCAAAATTGTTTCCGGGGATGAACATTGACATTGTCTACCGAATGGTGTTTGAATCATCCCGATCCGACTGTTGGTTCCGAAGATATCGATTTGCCGACCGCGATTCTGGCCGCCATCTTGGACTAAAAATCCATATAACTCGAAACTTTATCGACCGATTTTGATTTTTGTTGTGTCAAACGATCCGATATTGAATTAGCGTTAATGTCACGTAACAAACACCGCCCTGCTCGGCTTCGTTTGATAAATATTCACGAAAAACATGTGTGAGGGGGGGGGGGGCACAAAAATGCCCCCACCCTCCACTGCGCGTGTTAACGCAGAATTAATAGTTTTGTATGCGTACCAAGTGTCAACTTTATATCTATTACCCAAAAAATCGGTAAGCCTCGAAACTCGGCGCGTTTTTGGGGGGCTAACAGGATAACAGAATAAAACAGAGGGAATGGCTTAGGGCACTCAGTTTCCAATGCCAAACAAATAAGGGTTTTGATATTTAACGATGCTGAAACAAAAGCTGTTTTGAAATCAGGAAAAATTCAAGAGGTAAAATTTTGCGTGAGTAACTTCGTCCATTTTGCAACAGTCTACTGTATAACAATCCCGTCAATATATCTCACCTGGTGGTGGCAAATCCTTCCTTGCGCAGTATCGTGTGCAGGGAACGCACCATGCGCGACAGACTGCGCCGGTGGCTGGCGTTGGCGTTACACTGTTTGGCTTCGACGATGAAGACCACTTCGGTGGTGGGTTTCTCCAGCTGGAGTCGCACCGTTTTACCCTCAAACACAGCCTTACCGCCAATCTTACATCTGAAAACCGCAGAATGTTAACAGTTACGGTCCATCGATCGCCGATCAGGTCAGCATGGCACGGGGTCTGTCAGATCCGAGTCAGTCGGATGGCGGCGTCACATCGGGCGCCTCTGCACAGCGCATCACTGCGTGTTTTCCGCGTGCCATCCGCGTGCCATAGACATCACTTCATTGTGCGTCGTACCCTCATGTATGTACGCCATCCTGGGCATTAATTGTCTTCTGCGCAGCATCTTGACAGGTGGACGTCATTCGGACAGTGACCTCTTGAGATGTAACGCAGTAAAGTGGAGGCAATACAGGTGAGTCGTACTGCGAAGCATGGCGGCTGGTGAGGACGGGCTGGCGCGAGGTGACCTATTGAGAAGCGTACGCAACAGCGCTGTATCGGAACTGGACCTAATCCAGATGTTTAGAGCTCAACCGAACTAAAGGCTTTGTCGTGATTCCCGAGTTACAAAAGTCATTGCATCGTGACGCTTCTGTCCAACGTTTGACGCCAGCCGACTGGTCAGTTCGCGGCCACGACACACACCGTACCAGGCTGCTCCTGTTTCCAGTTGTATCCCATTATCACCAGCCGTTCACGACACGAACACCAGGCCTCTGTCCCGGCAATGGAGTCAGGCACAGGAAGGTGTCAGACAAACGATGACCAGCACGTGATTCCCCTATGACGAGGTGCTCAATCTGCCTGCACCTATCGCCATCACCCACCAGACTGACATTCATCACAGTCGTCACATCACAGTCGGCGAGGCAGTCTTACCGCCATCGACAACACCCTTGATCTCGTGTCGAGGCCATACTTACGGTTTCCCTGACCATATTTGCACTTACCTTGGCTCTGATCTGACCCTGATCTTGGCTCTAGGTATATCCCTGACCTTGATGATCAAGTTTTCTGGTTTCCTTCTCAATGTACCTTTTCACTATTCCATTACAGCCTGTCGTAGCCTGACGGAGTTCATTCCTTGCCTGGAATACTCAACCATTTCCTCTGCCACCTTCCTTTCCACTCTCATCCCATCTCCCTTCAGTTTCATATAGGTACACTGTCATATCCCCACCCTCACGGCTAACCAAGTCCCTCCACTCCACCGCTCCCTCACCCTCTGCCATGTACACTGTCATATCACCAGCCTCACGGCTAAACCAGTCACTCCACACCACTGCTCTCTCACCCGGAGTCTACCCTTTGCCCTGTACACTGTCATATCACCACCCTCTGCCCTCTTCCTTCCCGTTCCTGTGCCTATGTTTCTGCTACCCTCTTCCCTCGTCCAGTACATACTGTACGCATTTGTTGGGCATCTTCAGTGGCCAGCCGTGCCGCTGGCAGGCCTCGGCATAGGCGCGGACGGGGACGCAGCGCTGCTCGTCCTGCTGCGCCTCGCAGGCGGCCAGGAACGGCCCCGGGTCGACCAGCCGGTGACAGACCCGGTACTCAGACTGAGGCGACTCGAGCAGGCCGCGACAGAAGCCGTCCGCACCACGCTTCCCGGTCGTCTGCACACTGCAAGGAGAGGGGGTGTCAGTTGTCTGGTGAATGGGCGATATATATATATATATACATACATACATACATACATACATATATATATGTATATATATATGTATATATATATATATATATATATATATATATATATATATATATGTATATATGTATAT
>JAXIVJ010006144.1:30000-60000 GCA_036785665.1 Chirona hameri
ATGTATGTATGTATGTATGTATGTATGTATGTATGTATGTATGTATGTATGTATGTATGTATGTATGTATGTATGTATGTATGTATGTATGTATGTATGTATGTATGTATGTATGTATGTATGTATGTATGTATGTATGTATGTATGTATGTATGTATGTATGTATGTATGTATGTATGTATGTATGTATGTATGTATGTATGTATGTATGTATGTATGTATGTATGTATGTATGTATGTATGTATGTATGTATGTATGTATGTATGTATGTATGTATGTATGTATGTATGTATGTATGTATGTATGTATGTATGTATGTATGTATGTATGTATGTATGTATGTATGTATGTATGTATGTATGTATGTATGTATGTATGTATGTATGTATGTATGTATGTATGTATGTATGTATGTATGTATGTATGTATGTATGTATGTATGTATGTATGTATGTATGTATGTATGTATGTATGTATGTATGTATGTATGTATGTATGTATGTATGTATGTATGTATGTATGTATGTATGTATGTATGTATGTATGTATGTATGTATGTATGTATGTATGTATGTATGTATGTATGTATGTATGTATGTATGTATGTATGTATGTATGTATGTATGTATGTATGTATGTATGTATGTATGTATGTATGTATGTATGTATGTATGTATGTATGTATGTATGTATGTATGTATGTATGTATGTATGTATGTATGTATGTATGTATGTATGTATGTATGTATGTATGTATGTATGTATGTATGTATGTATGTATGTATGTATGTATGTATGTATGTATGTATGTATGTATGTATGTATGTATGTATGTATGTATGTATGTATGTATGTATGTATGTATGTATGTATGTATGTATGTATGTATGTATGTATGTATGTATGTATGTATGTATGTATGTATGTATGTATGTATGTATGTATGTATGTATGTATGTATGTATGTATGTATGTATGTATGTATGTATGTATGTATGTATGTATGTATGTATGTATGTATGTATGTATGTATGTATGTATGTATGTATGTATGTATGTATGTATGTATGTATGTATGTATGTATGTATGTATGTATGTATGTATGTATGTATGTATGTATGTATGTATGTATGTATGTATGTATGTATGTATGTATGTATGTATGTATGTATGTATGTATGTATGTATGTATGTATGTATGTATGTATGTATGTATGTATGTATGTATGTATGTATGTATGTATGTATGTATGTATGTATGTATGTATGTATGTATGTATGTATGTATGTATGTATGTATGTATGTATGTATGTATGTATGTATGTATGTATGTATGTATGTATGTATGTATGTATGTATGTATGTATGTATGTATGTATGTATGTATGTATGTATGTATGTATGTATGTATGTATGTATGTATGTATGTATGTATGTATGTATGTATGTATGTATGTATGTATGTATGTATGTATGTATGTATGTATGTATGTATGTATGTATGTATGTATGTATGTATGTATGTATGTATGTATGTATGTATGTATGTATGTATGTATGTATGTATGTATGTATGTATGTATGTATGTATGTATGTATGTATGTATGTATGTATGTATGTATGTATGTATGTATGTATGTATGTATGTATGTATGTATGTATGTATGTATGTATGTATGTATGTATGTATGTATGTATGTATGTATGTATGTATGTATGTATGTATGTATGTATGTATGTATGTATGTATGTATGTATGTATGTATGTATGTATGTATGTATGTATGTATGTATGTATGTATGTATGTATGTATGTATGTATGTATGTATGTATGTATGTATGTATGTATGTATGTATGTATGTATGTATGTATGTATGTATGTATGTATGTATGTATGTATGTATGTATGTATGTATGTATGTATGTATGTATGTATGTATGTATGTATGTATGTATGTATGTATGTATGTATGTATGTATGTATGTATGTATGTATGTATGTATGTATGTATGTATGTATGTATGTATGTATGTATGTATGTATGTATGTATGTATGTATGTATGTATGTATGTATGTATGTATGTATGTATGTATGTATGTATGTATGTATGTATGTATGTATGTATGTATGTATGTATGTATGTATGTATGTATGTATGTATGTATGTATGTATGTATGTATGTATGTATGTATGTATGTATGTATGTATGTATGTATGTATGTATGTATGTATGTATGTATGTATGTATGTATGTATGTATGTATGTATGTATGTATGTATGTATGTATGTATGTATGTATGTATGTATGTATGTATGTATGTATGTATGTATGTATGTATGTATGTATGTATGTATGTATGTATGTATGTATGTATGTATGTATGTATGTATGTATGTATGTATGTATGTATGTATGTATGTATGTATGTATGTATGTATGTATGTATGTATGTATGTATGTATGTATGTATGTATGTATGTATGTATGTATGTATGTATGTATGTATGTATGTATGTATGTATGTATGTATGTATGTATGTATGTATGTATGTATGTATGTATGTATGTATGTATGTATGTATGTATGTATGTATGTATGTATGTATGTATGTATGTATGTATGTATGTATGTATGTATGTATGTATGTATGTATGTATGTATGTATGTATGTATGTATGTATGTATGTATGTATGTATGTATGTATGTATGTATGTATGTATGTATGTATGTATGTATGTATGTATGTATGTATGTATGTATGTATGTATGTATGTATGTATGTATGTATGTATGTATGTATGTATGTATGTATGTATGTATGTATGTATGTATGTATGTATGTATGTATGTATGTATGTATGTATGTATGTATGTATGTATGTATGTATGTATGTATGTATGTATGTATGTATGTATGTATGTATGTATGTATGTATGTATGTATGTATGTATGTATGTATGTATGTATGTATGTATGTATGTATGTATGTATGTATGTATGTATGTATGTATGTATGTATGTATGTATGTATGTATGTATGTATGTATGTATGTATGTATGTATGTATGTATGTATGTATGTATGTATGTATGTATGTATGTATGTATGTATGTATGTATGTATGTATGTATGTATGTATGTATGTATGTATGTATGTATGTATGTATGTATGTATGTATGTATGTATGTATGTATGTATGTATGTATGTATGTATGTATGTATGTATGTATGTATGTATGTATGTATGTATGTATGTATGTATGTATGTATGTATGTATGTATGTATGTATGTATGTATGTATGTATGTATGTATGTATGTATGTATGTATGTATGTATGTATGTATGTATGTATGTATGTATGTATGTATGTATGTATGTATGTATGTATGTATGTATGTATGTATGTATGTATGTATGTATGTATGTATGTATGTATGTATGTATGTATGTATGTATGTATGTATGTATGTATGTATGTATGTATGTATGTATGTATGTATGTATGTATGTATGTATGTATGTATGTATGTATGTATGTATGTATGTATGTATGTATGTATGTATGTATGTATGTATGTATGTATGTATGTATGTATGTATGTATGTATGTATGTATGTATGTATGTATGTATGTATGTATGTATGTATGTATGTATGTATGTATGTATGTATGTATGTATGTATGTATGTATGTATGTATGTATGTTGTATGTATTATGTATGTATGTATGTATGTATGTATGTATGTATGTATGTATGTATGTATGTATGTATGTATGTATGTATGTATGTATGTATGTATGTATGTATGTATGTATGTATGTATGTATGTATGTATGTATGTATGTATGTATGTATGTATGTATGTATGTATGTATGTATGTATGTATGTATGTATGTATGTATGTATGTATGTATGTATGTATGTATGTATGTATGTATGTATGTATGTATGTATGTATGTATGTATGTATGTATGTATGTATGTATGTATGTATGTATGTATGTATGTATGTATGTATGTATGTATGTATGTATGTATGTATGTATGTATGTATGTATGTATGTATGTATGTATGTATGTATGTATGTATGTATGTATGTATGTATGTATGTATGTATGTATGTATGTATGTATGTATGTATGTATGTATGTATGTATGTATGTATGTATGTATGTATGTATGTATGTATGTATGTATGTATGTATGTATGTATGTATGTATGTATGTATGTATGTATGTATGTATGTATGTATGTATGTATGTATGTATGTATGTATGTATGTATGTATGTATGTATGTATGTATGTATGTATGTATGTATGTATGTATGTATGTATGTATGTATGTATGTATGTATGTATGTATGTATGTATGTATGTATGTATGTATGTATGTATGTATGTATGTATGTATGTATGTATGTATGTATGTATGTATGTATGTATGTATGTATGTATGTATGTATGTATGTATGTATGTATGTATGTATGTATGTATGTATGTATGTATGTATGTATGTATGTATGTATGTATGTATGTATGTATGTATGTATGTATGTATGTATGTATGTATGTATGTATGTATGTATGTATGTATGTATGTATGTATGTATGTATGTATGTATGTATGTATGTATGTATGTATGTATGTATGTATGTATGTATGTATGTATGTATGTATGTATGTATGTATGTATGTATGTATGTATGTATGTATGTATGTATGTATGTATGTATGTATGTATGTATGTATGTATGTATGTATGTATGTATGTATGTATGTATGTATGTATGTATGTATGTATGTATGTATGTATGTATGTATGTATGTATGTATGTATGTATGTATGTATGTATGTATGTATGTATGTATGTATGTATGTATGTATGTATGTATGTATGTATGTATGTATGTATGTATGTATGTATGTATGTATGTATGTATGTATGTATGTATGTATGTATGTATGTATGTATGTATGTATGTATGTATGTATGTATGTATGTATGTATGTATGTATGTATGTATGTATGTATGTATGTATGTATGTATGTATGTATGTATGTATGTATGTATGTATGTATGTATGTATGTATGTATGTATGTATGTATGTATGTATGTATGTATGTATGTATGTATGTATGTATGTATGTATGTATGTATGTCTGTATGTCTGTCTGTCTGTATGTCTGTCTGTCTGTCTGTCTGTCTGTCTGTCTGTCTGTCTGTCTGTCTGTCTGTCTGTCTGTCTGTCTGTCTGTCTGTCTGTTGTATGTATGTATGTAATGTATGTATGTATGTATGTATGTATGTATGTATGTATGTATGTATGTATGTAGTGTATGTATGTATGTATGTATGTATGTATGTATGTATGTATGTATGTATGTATGTATGTATGTATGTATGTATGTATGTATGTATGTATGTATGTATGTATGTATGTATGTATGTATGTATGTATGTATGTATGTATGTATGTATGTATGTATGTATGTATGTATGTATGTATGTATGTATGTATGTATGTATGTATGTATGTATGCTATGTATGTGTATGTATGTATGTATGTATGTATGTATGTATGTATGTATGTATGTAGGTATGTATGTATGTATGTATGTAGGTATGTAGGTATGTAGGTATGTAGGTATGTAGGTATGTAGGTATGTAGGTATGTAGGTATGTAGGTATGTAGGTATGGTATGTATGTATGTAGGTATGTATGTATGTAGGTATGTAGGTATGTAGGTATGTAGGTATGTAAGGTATGTAGGTATGTAGGTATGTAGGTATGTAGGTATGTAGGTATGTAGGTATGTAGGTATGTAGGTATGTAGGTATGTAGGTATGTAGGTATGTAGGTATGTAGGTATGTAGGTATGTAGGTATGTAGGTATGTAGGTATGTTGGTAGGTATGTAGGTATGTAGGTATGTAGGTATGTAGGTATGTAGGTATGTAGGTATGTAGGTATGTAGGTATGTAGGTATGTAGGTATGTAGGTATGTAGGTATGTAGGTATGTAGGTATGTAGGTATGTAGGTATGTAGGTATGTAGGTATGTAGGTATGTAGGTATGTAGGTATGTAGGTATGTAGGTATGTAGGTATGTAGGTATGTAGGTATGTAGGTATGTAGGTATGTAGGTATGTAGGTATGTAGGTATGTAGGTATGTAGGTATGTAGGTATGTAGGTATGTAGGTATGTAGGTATGTAGGTATGTAGTTGTATGTAGGTATGTAGGTATGTAGGTATGTAGGTATGTAGGTATGTAGGTATGTAGGTATGTAGGTATGTAGGTATGTAGTATGTAGGTATGTAGGTATGTAGGTATGTAGGTATGTAGGTATGTAGGTATGTAGGTATGTAGGTATGTAGGTATGTAGGTATGTAGGTATGTAGGTATGTAGGTATGTAGGTATGTAGGTATGTAGGTATGTAGGTATGTAGGTATGTAGGTATGTAGGTATGTAGGTATGTAGGTATGTAGGTATGTAGGTATGTAGGTATGTAGGTATGTAGGTATGTAGGTATGTAGGTATGTAGGTATGTAGGTATGTAGGTATGTAGGTATGTAGGTATGTAGGTATGTAGGTATGTAGGTATGTAGGTATGTAGGTATGTAGGTATGTAGGTATGTAGGTATGTAGGTATGTAGGTATGTAGGTATGTAGGTATGTAGTATGTAGGTATGTAGGTATGTAGGTATGTAGGTATGTAGGTATGTAGGTATGTAGGTATGTAGGTATGTAGGTATGTAGGTATGTAGGTATGTAGGTATGTAGGTATGTAGGTATGTAGGTATGTAGGTATGTAGGTATGTAGGTATGTAGGTATGTAGGTATGTAGGTATGTAGGTATGTAGGTATGTAGGTATGTAGGTATGTAGGTATGTAGGTATGTAGGTATGTAGGTATGTAGGTATGTAGGTATGTAGGTATGTAGGTATGTAGGTATGTAGGTATGTAGGTATGTAGGTATGTAGGTATGTAGGTATGTAGGTATGTAGGTATGTAGGTATGTAGGTATGTAGGTATGTAGGTATGTAGGTATGTAGGTATGTAGGTATGTAGGTATGTAGGTATGTAGGTATGTAGGTATGTAGGTATGTAGGTATGTAGGTATGTAGGTATGTAGGTATGTAGGTATGTAGGTATGTAGGTATGTAGGTATGTAGGTATGTAGGTATGTAGGTATGTAGGTATGTAGGTATGTAGGTATGTAGGTATGTAGGTATGTAGGTATGTAGGTATGTAGGTATGTAGGTATGTAGGTATGTAGGTATGTAGGTATGTAGGTATGTAGGTATGTAGGTATGTAGGTATGTAGGTATGTAGGTATGTAGGTATGTAGGTATGTAGGTATGTAGGTATGTAGGTATGTAGGTATGTAGGTATGTAGGTATGTAGGTATGTAGGTATGTAGGTATGTAGGTATGGTATGTAGGTATGTAGGTATGTAGGTATGTAGGTATGTAGGTATGTAGGTATGTAGGTATGTAGGTATGTAGGTATGTAGGTATGTAGGTATGTAGGTATGTAGGTATGTAGGTATGTAGGTATGTAGGTATGTAGGTATGTAGGTATGTAGGTATGTAGGTATGTAGGTATGTAGGTATGTAGGTATGTAGGTATGTAGGTATGTAGGTATGTAGGTATGTAGGTATGTAGGTATGTAGGTATGTAGGTATGTAGGTATGTAGGTATGTAGGTATGTAGGTATGTAGGTATGTAGGTATGTAGGTATGTAGGTATGTAGGTATGTAGGTATGTAGGTATGTAGGTATGTAGGTATGTAGGTATGTAGGTATGTAGGTATGTAGGTATGTAGGTATGTAGGTATGTAGGTATGTAGGTATGTAGGTATGTAGGTATGTAGGTATGTAGGTATGTAGGTATGTAGGTATGTAGGTATGTAGGTATGTAGGTATGTAGGTATGTAGGTATGTAGGTATGTAGGTATGTAGGTATGTAGGTATGTAGGTATGTAGGTATGTAGGTATGTAGGTATGTAGGTATGTAGGTATGTAGGTATGTAGGTATGTAGGTATGTAGGTATGTAGGTATGTAGGTATGTAGGTATGTAGGTATGTAGGTATGTAGGTATGTAGGTATGTAGGTATGTAGGTATGTAGGTATGTAGGTATGTAGGTATGTAGGTATGTAGGTATGTAGGTATGTAGGTATGTAGGTATGTAGGTATGTAGGTATGTAGGTATGTAGGTATGTAGGTATGTAGGTATGTAGGTATGTAGGTATGTAGGTATGTAGGTATGTAGGTATGTAGGTATGTAGGTATGTAGGTATGTAGGTATGTAGGTATGTAGGTATGTAGGTATGTAGGTATGTAGGTATGTAGGTATGTAGGTATGTAGGTATGTAGGTATGTAGGTATGTAGGTATGTAGGTATGTAGGTATGTAGGTATGTAGGTATGTAGGTATGTAGGTATGTAGGTATGTAGGTATGTAGGTATGTAGGTATGTAGGTATGTAGGTATGTAGGTATGTAGGTATGTAGGTATGTAGGTATGTAGGTATGTAGGTATGTAGGTATGTAGGTATGTAGGTATGTAGGTATGTAGGTATGTAGGTATGTAGGTATGTAGGTATGTAGGTATGTAGGTATGTAGGTATGTAGGTATGTAGGTATGTAGGTATGTAGGTATGTAGGTATGTAGGTATGTAGGTATGTAGGTATGTAGGTATGTAGGTATGTAGGTATGTAGGTATGTAGGTATGTAGGTATGTAGGTATGTAGGTATGTAGGTATGTAGGTATGTAGGTATGTAGGTATGTAGGTATGTAGGTATGTAGGTATGTAGGTATGTAGGTATGTAGGTATGTAGGTATGTAGGTATGTAGGTATGTAGGTATGTAGGTATGTAGGTATGTAGGTATGTAGGTATGTAGGTATGTAGGTATGTAGGTATGTAGGTATGTAGGTATGTAGGTATGTAGGTATGTAGGTATGTAGGTATGTAGGTATGTAGGTATGTAGGTATGTAGGTATGTAGGTATGTAGGTATGTAGGTATGTAGGTATGTAGGTATGTAGGTATGTAGGTATGTAGGTATGTAGGTATGTAGGTATGTAGGTATGTAGGTATGTAGGTATGTAGGTATGTAGGTATGTAGGTATGTAGGTATGTAGGTATGTAGGTATGTAGGTATGTAGGTATGTAGGTATGTAGGTATGTAGGTATGTAGGTATGTAGGTATGTAGGTATGTAGGTATGTAGGTATGTAGGTATGTAGGTATGTAGGTATGTAGGTATGTAGGTATGTAGGTATGTATGTATGTATGTATGTATGTATGTATGTATGTATGTATGTATGTATGTATGTATGTATGTATGTATGTATGTATGTATGTATGTATGTATGTATGTATGTATGTATGTATGTATGTATGTATGTATGTATGTATGTATGTATGTATGTATGTATGTATGTATGTATGTATGTATGTATGTATGTATGTATGTATGTATGTATGTATGTATGTATGTATGTATGTATGTATGTATGTATGTATGTATGTATGTATGTATGTATGTATGTATGTATGTATGTAATGTATGTATAGTATATATATATATATATATATACTATATATATATATATATATATATATATATATATATATATATATATATATATATATATATATATATATATATATATATATATATATATATATATATATATATATATATATATATATATATATATATATCCGTCCGTCCGTCCGTCCGTCCGTCCGTCCGTCCGTCCGTCCGTCCGTCCGTCCGTCCGTCCGTCCGTCCGTCCGTCCGTCCGTCCGTCCGTCCGTCCGTCCGTCCGTCCGTCCGTCCGTCCGTCCGTCCGTCCGTCCGTCCGTCCGTCCGTCCGTCCGTCCGTCCGTCCGTCCGTCCGTCCGTCCGTCCGTCCGTCCGTCCGTCCGTCCGTCCGTCCGTCCGTCCGTCCGTCCGTCCGTCCGTCCGTCCGTCCGTCCGTCCGTCCGTCCGTCCGTCCGTCCGTCCGTCCGTCCGTCCGTCCGTCCGTCCGTCCGTCCGTCCGTCCGTCCGTCCGTCCGTCCGTCCGTCCGTCCCGTCCGTCCGTCCGTCCGTCCGTCCGTCCGTCCGTCCGTCCGTCCGTCCGTCCGTCCGTCCGTCCGTCCGTCCGTCCGTCCGTCCGTCCGTCCGTCCGTCCGTCCGTCCGTCCGTCCGTCCGTCCGTCCGTCCGTCCGTCCGTCCGTCCGTCCGTCCGTCCGTCCGTCCGTCCGTCCGTCCGTCCGTCCGTCCGTCCGTCCGTCCGTCCGTCCGTCCGTCCGTCCGTCCGTCCGTCCGTCCGTCCGTCCGTCCGTCCGTCCGTCCGTCCGTCCGTCCGTCCGTCCGTCCGTCCGTCCGTCCGTCCGTCCGTCCGTCCGTCCGTCCGTCCGTCCGTCCGTCCGTCCGTCCGTCCGTCCGTCCGTCCGTCCGTCCGTCCGTCCGTCCGTCCGTCCGTCCGTCCGTCCGTCCGTCCGTCCGTCCGTCCGTCCGTCCGTCCGTCCGTCCGTCCGTCCGTCCGTCCGTCCGTCCGTCCGTCCGTCCGTCCGTCCGTCCGTCCGTCCGTCCGTCCGTCCGTCCGTCCGTCCGTCCGTCCGTCCGTCCGTCCGTCCGTCCGTCCGTCCGTCCGTCCGTCCGTCCGTCCGTCCGTCCGTCCGTCCGTCCGTCCGTCCGTCCGTCCGTCCGTCCGTCCGTCCGTCCGTCCGTCCGTCCGTCCGTCCGTCCGTCCGTCCGTCCGTCCGTCCGTCCGTCCGTCCGTCCGTCCGTCCGTCCGTCCGTCCGTCCGTCCGTCCGTCCGCCCGTCCGCCCGCCCGCCCGCCCGCCCGCCCGCCCGCCCGCCCGCCCGCCCGCCCGCCCGTCCGCCCGCCCGTCCGCCCGTCCGCCCGTCCGCCCGTCCGTCCGTCCGTCCGTCCGTCCGTCCGTCCGTCCGTCCGTCCGTCCGTCCGTCCGTCCGTCCGTCCGTCCGTCCGTCCGTCCGTCCGTCCGTCCGTCCGTCCGTCCGTCCGTCCGTCCGTCCGTCCGTCCGTCCGTCCGTCCGTCCGTCCGTCCGTCCGTCCGTCCGTCCGTCCGTCCGTCCGTCCGTCCGTCCGTCCGTCCGTCCGTCCGTCCGTCCGTCCGTCCGTCCGTCCGTCCGTCCGTCCGTCCGTCCGTCCGTCCGTCCGTCCGTCCGTCCGTCCGTCCGTCCGTCCGTCCGTCCGTCCGTCCGTCCGTCCGTCCGTCCGTCCGTCCGTCCGTCCGTCCGTCCGTCCGTCCGTCTGTCCGTCTGTCCGTCTGTCCGTCTGTCCGTCTGTCCGTCTGTCCGTCTGTCCGTCTGTCCGTCTGTCCGTCTGTCCGTCTGTCCGTCTGTCCGTCTGTCCGTCTGTCCGTCTGTCCGTCTGTCCGTCTGTCCGTCTGTCCGTCTGTCCGTCTGTCCGTCTGTCCGTCTGTCCGTCTGTCCGTCTGTCCGTCTGTCCGTCTGTCCGTCTGTCCGTCTGTCCGTCTGTCCGTCTGTCCGTCTGTCCGTCTGTCCGTCTGTCCGTCTGTCCGTCTGTCCGTCTGTCCGTCTGTCCGTCTGTCCGTCTGTCCGTCTGTCCGTCTGTCCGTCTGTCCGTCTGTCCGTCTGTCCGTCTGTCCGTCTGTCCGTCTGTCCGTCTGTCCGTCTGTCCGTCTGTCCGTCTGTCCGTCTGTCCGTCTGTCCGTCTGTCCGTCCGTCCGTCCGTCCGTCCGTCCGTCCGTCCGTCCGTCCGTCCGTCCGTCCGTCCGTCCGTCCGTCCGTCCGTCCGTCCGTCCGTCCGTCCGTCCGTCCGTCCGTCCGTCCGTCCGTCCGTCCGTCCGTCCGTCCGTCCGTCCGTCCGTCCGTCCGTCCGTCCGTCCGTCCGTCCGTCCGTCCGTCCGTCCGTCCGTCCGTCCGTCCGTCCGTCCGTCCGTCCGTCCGTCTGTCCGTCTGTCCGTCTGTCCGTCTGTCCGTCTGTCCGTCTGTCCGTCTGTCCGTCTGTCCGTCTGTCCGTCTGTCCGTCTGTCCGTCTGTCCGTCTGTCCGTCTGTCCGTCTGTCCGTCTGTCCGTCTGTCCGTCTGTCCGTCTGTCCGTCTGTCCGTCTGTCCGTCTGTCCGTCTGTCCGTCTGTCCGTCTGTCCGTCTGTCCGTCTGTCCGTCTGTCCGTCTGTCCGTCTGTCCGTCTGTCCGTCTGTCCGTCTGTCCGTCTGTCCGTCTGTCCGTCTGTCCGTCTGTCCGTCTGTCCGTCTGTCCGTCTGTCCGTCTGTCCGTCTGTCCGTCTGTCCGTCTGTCCGTCTGTCCGTCTGTCCGTCTGTCCGTCTGTCCGTCTGTCCGTCTGTCCGTCTGTCCGTCTGTCCGTCTGTCCGTCTGTCTGTCTGTCTGTCTGTCTGTCTGTCTGTCTGTCTGTCTGTCTGTCTGTCTGTCTGTCTGTCTGTCTGTCTGTCTGTCTGTCTGTCTGTCTGTCTGTCTGTCTGTCTGTCTGTCTGTCTGTCTGTCTGTCTGTCTGTCTGTCTGTCTGTCTGTCTGTCTGTCTGTCTGTCTGTCTGTCTGTCTGTCTGTCTGTCTGTCTGTCTGTCTGTCTGTCTGTCTGTCTGTCTGTCTGTCTGTCTGTCTGTCTGTCTGTCTGTCTGTCTGTCTGTCTGTCTGTCTGTCTGTCTGTCTGTCTGTCTGTCTGTCTGTCTGTCTGTCTGTCTGTCTGTCTGTCTGTCTGTCTGTCTGTCTGTCTGTCTGTCTGTCTGTCTGTCTGTCTGTCTGTCTGTCTGTCTGTCTGTCTGTCTGTCTGTCTGTCTGTCTGTCTGTCTGTCTGTCTGTCTGTCTGTCTGTCTGTCTGTCTGTCTGTCTGTCTGTCTGTCTGTCTGTCTGTCTGTCTGTCTGTCTGTCTGTCTGTCTGTCTGTCTGTCTGTCTGTCTGTCTGTCTGTCTGTCTGTCTGTCTGTCTGTCTGTCTGTCTGTCTGTCTGTCTGTCTGTCTGTCTGTCTGTCTGTCTGTCTGTCTGTCTGTCTGTCTGTCTGTCTGTCTGTCTGTCTGTCTGTCTGTCTGTCTGTCTGTCTGTCTGTCTGTCTGTCTGTCTGTCTGTCTGTCTGTCTGTCTGTCTGTCTGTCTGTCTGTCTGTCTGTCTGTCTGTCTGTCTGTCTGTCTGTCTGTCTGTCTGTCTGTCTGTCTGTCTGTCTGTCTGTCTGTCTGTCTGTCTGTCTGTCTGTCTGTCTGTCTGTCTGTCTGTCTGTCTGTCTGTCTGTCTGTCTGTCTGTCTGTCTGTCTGTCTGTCTGTCTGTCTGTCTGTCTGTCTGTCTGTCTGTCTGTCTGTCTGTCTGTCTGTCTGTCTGTCTGTCTGTCTGTCTGTCTGTCTGTCTATCTGTCTATCTGTCTATCTGTCTATCTATCTATCTGCCAGCGGCCAGTTTTGGCTATGGTATGGCAAAACCCTCCACGTCCACGTCCGAGACGCAGCTTGCCATGCCTGGCCTCTCCGCCGGCGCCGGTTTCCAGGTTTCCCGGAACTGCCCTCATCTCGCGTCATTTCCCGCCAGTCAATCCAACACCGTCAGCGAGTCATGCAAATAAACGCCAGACTCGCGGCGCGTGGTAAAAAGCCGAACCCGCGCCGCGCTGTTTGCGGCGATCACGCCGCGACGGCGCCGATGTTTGCCGGTACTTCCGGTCCGGCGGCGCCTTTGATCGTGCCGACTCCGGAAGCGGGTGCCTCCCGTCTCCCGTCCGGCGCGCGCACCTTTTGGAGATAATCACCATCGTGCGGAGCCTGCCGCGTGTCTCAGCACCGTGTCGCAGCGTCGTCATGCCGTAAGAACAAGCCGTCTATCACCCGCGTGTCTGCAGTCGAGTCATCGAGTCATGGAGTCATCAGTCGAGTCAAACAGCGATCGACCGGCGGCCGTCCTGTGATCCATCAGCGACCGGAAGCCGGAACTCGACTCGGCTCCGGCAGCCGCCGACGGCGTGTTTTGCGGGGTTGTGGCTGAATGCAGCGGTGTTATGACGACGGTGGATGGCGGCCGGGAGCGCAGGTGTGCACGCCGTGACGACGCGGGCACCGCCGGGTCACGAGGGTGTGATTTTTCGTGACGGTCGCGGAATGGAACGGCCGCGTCAGCACGGCTACACTCTACAGGCCGTGTCGCCGTGTTCCGAAGGTGGTCTGAAAGGCTCTCCAGTCGGCTGCGGCAACAGAGACGCTGAAATCGTGAGCTGCTGTTCTGCTCAGTCATTCAATTCGACATCATTGGCGATGTCATTGCAGCAACTCTTTGTAAAGGCTGTGTAGTTCATGCCCATAAGTGATTCATCTTTACTTGGATCTGGTTTCCTTCCTCCTCTCTGTCTCTTTCTCTTGCTCTTCCGCTTTCGTTCACACCTGCTTCTGTTCCTACCCTTTGTTTTAGCAAATCTGCTTGTTTTCCGTTTTAACCTAAGCCACGTAAAACGTGCTTTGAAAGAAATACTGCCCTCACACTCTCTTTTAACCTTGATCTCACTCTTGCACTAATGCAGTCACTACCTCAGGCCTTCCGGTGTGCACTAATGCACTCGATTAAGTCCACGTGCGCACCTTCATACAGCTGTGTCCACCAGATGTGGGTACTGTTGGCAAACTGCTTCGTCACTCTGCAACCACTTAATAATCCCTCCATCACTACTGGCAACCACACTACGAGCTGTCCAAACACCGACTGAACGACCCTCGTCATACCCGGGCATTCTCAACTACCACCAATACCCTCCAATTTGTCCGTGTTTGCCACCAGCAGCAGCCCTGCTCCCGTAGCCAGCCCAGTCGGGCACTTCAGGCGCACACGACTGCTCGGAGTTCGTTTGCATCGCGTTGCGTCTTGATCATTAAGAACGTTCTGAAATAAATGCGGCTGATGTGTGCATGCCAGGCGAATGACACGCAAATTCCAAGGAGGGAGGGAGAGCGCGCGAACTGTCACCTCCTTTTCTCTCTTGTCTTGTTCCCTTTTTTATCTTTCTATTCTCTCTTCTCTGTTCTCTCGTCTGTCGTCTGCTCTCCTCCTTCCTCCCTCCTCCCTCCTCCCTCCTCCCTCCTCCCTCCTCCCTCCTCCCTCCTCCCTCCTCCCTCCTCCCTCCTCCCTCCTCCCTCCTCCCTCCTCCCTCCTCCTCCTCCCTCCTCCCTCCTCCCTCCTCCCCTCCTCCCTCCTCCCTCCTCCCTCCTCCCTCCTCCCTCTTTCCTCCTCCCTCTGTCGGCGTGACAAAGCCGCGTCCAAACAATCATGAATCAGTGTCGCCGTATCTGGGACTCCTGCTCGCTCATTACCTGCTCATTAGTCGGCAGATGACCGTCTCACGTGACGTTCCGGCCGCCGCAGGACCGCTCCTCGTCACCGCCGTGTCGCGTCTCGCCTCGTCACCGCCTCGCGGTCCACTCACACCGGTCCTGGTCGTGTGATCGAGCCCCTGATTCGGCGGTGATAGGACCGGGACCCGCTGGAGCGCGTGTCTTAGGAGACGCTGTGTAGGGCGGGTCGAACAACGGGCCGGGCTCCTGGGCGCGTGAGGAGGCGCCAGGGGATTCTAGTACTCCTGCTTGGTGCACGAAGGGTCCAGGTCAGAGCACCACATCGCCGTGGGTCAGCGGACCCTCCGACCGCTACAGATCAGGGTGGAGTCACCGACCGACGGGCAGACGGCGGCTCCTCCTCGGCGATTCCAGTGAGATATGTCGAAGCCGAAATCGAGGCTATCGAGATGGTAGTGTTTTCTGCCAGGCCTTACTGGCCCATTCATCGCCGGAATGGTAATTGGTTTGCATATCGGCAGCAGCGAGCAGAAATATGTTCGTGGATGGGAGCTTCGTCAAGCGACAGTGTTTGATAAATGTTGAAACTGTGCTGCATAAGCACTCTGGCAAATAATATTTAGTTTATTCTTTATATATATATTGATACTAAGCGTCATACAAGCCAACAATGTTGCGGAAACATATGAATATAGTGCACGCTCGCATTCCCTATATTTGCGTTCATCAGTATGTACGATATACTTTGTATTCGTCTGACGACTGACGAGTAGTCAACTTGAAGATCTTTCTTTCCCTGGTATGTGGTGGGAAGACAATAGTATCTGAACGAAGAGGTGGAAGTTAGCGAGACCTGTCGGCGCCCATAAACATGGTACATATCTGGCTGTCACGTTTAAATTCCTGTCCAGATAGTCCGATATACCTGCCATCAGCATAGCTTTCTCGGCCACCGCGCTAGCGCATGCTTCCAACAGCCACCACGTTGTCCGAGTCCTCGGTGGCTCTGCGTTCCCTGCACACCACCCTATCAACCATGTCCATTGTCCAGGTGTCTGTGGGAGGACGAGACCCCCGGAGCAACCTACCCCCTACCCCGCTGTGTGGGGTCGGACGGAAGCCGATGATGCCTGTTAGATCACGGCGGGGGGCCGCAGCTGTGGGAGTAATCGGCACCCATCACGGCGTGGTCCCGGCGGCAGGGGCGTCTCCGTCCTGCCTGCCCGCGCTCACTGCGCCACGCCTGCAACTGAATATTGATACGGCGACCTGCAGCCATGGGGTGCGCCCCAGACCGCTGCCGCACACCGCGAAGGTCAGGCTGCACCACACGGTTAGAAACTACCGCCCGGTAACGCCAGCCGCTGCTAGGCGCGGTCAGATCAGGTCAGACGAGGTCAGATGGGTTTATATACTGTCCGACGACGTCAGATAAGGGCAACCGTTGACCTGCGCGTCACCATTCTCAAACGATCACTATTGTGGGCCCTTTTACATTCAACTGTCAGTTGATAACCATTTGTCGTTGGCAGGAAACGATTAAGAAAAGATTAACGACCACCTCTACCTTTTTACCTTCCCGAACACTCATACGAGGCCGGTGTCGCTGGGCTGCAGAGTTCACGGCGTTCTGGGAGCGTGTCGGGACACCTCATCACCGTGCCGTGACGCCGCGCCGCGCCGGGCGGTCGGGCGCTGACCGCTCGACCTGACCCGCCGGTCGCCGGGTCGGCCGGCGCGGAAGTGCGATAAAATACGTCCGAGTTCCGTAGCCTGTTCACGCCGCGCGGCGGGCTCTGCGGTCCGCGAACGGTGCGAGTGTGGCGCAGTATCGCCGTTCAATGAGCCCGCAGACCGGCGGGGGTGTGAGACGCACTCGGCCGGCGACGGGCCGGGGCGAGGGTGTGATGTGGGGTCGGCTGGAGGGGCGGCGGGGGTGTGAAGTGGGCTCGGCCGGAGGGGCGGCGGGGATGTGAGACGCACTCGGCCGGCGACAGGACGGGGCGGGGATGTGAGACGCACTCGGCCGGCGACGGGACGGGGCGGGGCGGGGGTGTGAGGTGGGCTCGGCCGGAGGGGTGGCGGGGGTGTGAGGTGGGCTCGGCCGGCGACGGGACGGGGCGGGAATGTGAGACGCACTCGGCCGGCGACGGGACGGGGCGGGGGTGTGAGGTGGGCTCGGCCGGAGGGGCGGCGGGGATGTGAGATGGACTCGGCCGAAGGGGCGGCGGGGGGTGTGAGTTGGGCTCGGCCGGAGGGGCGGCGGGGGTGTGAGGTGGGCTCGGCCGGAGGGGCGGCGGGGGTGTGAGGTGGGCTCGGCCGGAGGGGCGGCGGGGGTGCGAGGTGGGCTCGGCCGGAGGGGCGGCGGGGATGTGAGGTGGGCTCGGCCGGAGGGGCGGCGGGAGAGGGTGTGAGCGGCTCCGCAGCCCCGCTGAATGACCGCGCGGCGCAGCTGACGTATCGCCTCATCCTCCTCTCCTCCCGCTCCTCCCCGCGTCTCTCTTATCACGGCGCGGTTGCACGTCACGCCGGTGCCGGCTCTTAATCATCTTTTTGCCGCTGGCCGTTGTCTCAATTACAGCTAATCTGCGGCGCACACCCGCCGGGCCGGTGAGCGCGCACGCCACGCTCTGTCGGCGCGCGTGTAGCCCGCGTGCCGCCTTCAGGAGTCCCTCTGATCCCGCCGTACCACCCTCAGGAGTCCCTCTGATCCCGCCGTGCCGCCCTCAGGAGTCCCTCTGATCCCGCCGTGCCGCCCTCAGGAGTCCCTATGATCCCGCCGGGCCGCCCTCAGGAGTCCCTATGATCCCGCCGGGCCGCCCTCAGGAGTCCCTATGATCCCGCCGTGCCGCCCTCAGGAGTCCCTCTGATCCCGCCGTGCCGCCCTCAGGAGTCCCTCTGATCCCGCCGTACCGCCCTCAGGAGTCCCTATGATCCCGCCGGGCCGCCCTCAGGAGTCCCTATGATCCCGCCGGGCCGCCCTCAGGAGTCCCTATGATCCCGCCGTGCCGCCCTCAGGAGTCCCTCTGATCCCGCCGTGCCGCCCTCAGGAGTCCCTCTGATCCCGCCGTGCCGCCCTCAGGAGTCCCTATGATCCCGCCGGGCCGCCCTGAGGAGTCTCCCTGATCCCGCCGTGCCGCCCTGAGGCGTCCCTATGATCCCGCCGTGCCGCCCTGAGGCGTCCCTATGATCCCGCCGTGCCGCCCTCAGGAGTCCCTATGATCCCGCCGGGCCGCCCTGAGGAGTCTCCCTGATCCCGCCGTGCCGCCCTGAGGCGTCCCTCCGATCCCGCCGTGCCCCCTGAGGAGTCCCTCTGATCCCGCTGTGCCCCCTGAAGAGTCTCCCTGATCCCAGGCGCAGATCCAGGATTTCGGTCATGGGGGGGGGGGGGGCGCCATACAAAAAGTTGTGCCCTACGGGCGCGTTTGTATGGCGCGGCATGGGCGCGACCCGGGCTCAGGGGGGGGGGCGCCCTAGCGCCCCCCCCCCCTCTGGATCCGCGCCTGGATCCTGTCGTGTCGCCCTGAGGAGTCTCCTCTGATCCTGCCGTCCCGCCCTCAGGAGTCCCTCTGATCCCACCGTGTCGCCCTGAGGAGTCTCCCTGATCCCGCCGTACCCCCTGAGGAGTCCCTCTGATCCCGTCGTGCCTCTGATCCCGTGTGCCGCCCTGGCCCCCTGCGGAGTCTCCCTGATCCCGCCGTGCCCCCTCAGGAGTCCCTCTGATCCCGTCGTGCCTCTGATCCCGTGTGCCGCCCTGGCCCCCTGCGGAGTCTCCCTGATCCCGCCGTGCCCCCTCAGGAGTCCCTCTGATCCCGTCGTGCCTCTGATCCCGTGTGCCGCCCTGGCCCCCTGCGGAGTCTCCCTGATCCCGCCGTGCCCCCTGAGGAGTCCCTCTGATCCCGTCGTGCCTCTGATCCCGTGTGCCGCCCTGGTCCCCTGCGGAGTCTCCCTGATCCCGCCGTACCCCCTGAGGAGTCCCTCTGATCCCGTCGTGCCTCTGATCCCGTGTGCCGCCCTGGCCCCCTGCGGAGTCTCCCTGATCCCGCCTTACCCCCTGAGGAGTCCCTCTGATCCCGTCGTGCCTCTGATCCCGTGTGCCGCCCTGGCCCCCTGCGGAGTCTCCCTGATCCCGCTGTGCCCCCTGAGGAGTCCCTCTGATCCCGTCGTGCCTCTGATCCCGTGTGCCGCCCTGGCCCCTTGATCCCGCCGAGCTCGGTGTACCCGGTATGTGTGTGGTGTGTTGGAGACTGCCGCTGCCTGGCCTAGTCCACACGGAGTCGCTCGTTTGTCATTGTCCTGCGAGGTGGGCTTTCGCAACTGTCCGGTATGTGTCTCGTGCGCGCCAGCCAGCTGGTGTGCCGATCACACCCCGTGACCCGGTCAGAGGGTGGCTCCCACCCACCCCCGCCGCGGGTGTCAGCCGCGCCGAGTTATGGCCACAGTTGAACGGCGGGAGTGGTCACTTTTGGCCCGAGTACGGCTGACTCTGGCCCACTGTGGCTCAGTTGTGGCCGCCCTCTGGTGCCCTCGGCCCACAGTGGTTCGTTGTCGGTCGGAAGGTGACGGCTACAGAAGGTACTGCCTAATTCTATATAAAGCCACAGTGGGAAAACCGCCGACCAATGGTAGTGTGAGTAGACCGGCCCGCACGCGAGGCTGGCTGCTCTGCACTGCACTCTGCGCTGTTTCTGGGCTCTCAGTTCAGGCTTCCATTTAACTGATTTTGCGTGTGCTTTCCCTTCTTGTAATATTGCGTGTAATACAAGGTTTTGCGTAGCTATCGCTCGACGTTCGAGCGCCCAACGGAAATGGGATCTAAAAAACACATGCGACATCGTACAGCCGCAGTGATGGCCTACCCTACGCTACGCTACGGAATTTCGTTACGTTACGTTTTTTTTTTTTGGGGGGGGGGTCAAAGCTACGCTACCGAATTACGTTACGTTATATTTTGCTACGTTACCGATTACACTATTTTGCATTAAACGTAGCTTGGAATGTATCGTACTACGATACACAATATATCAGGATTATAATCAACAGTAGGTAACGGTGATTTCTTCTTCATCCAGATTTATAACTTTGCCTATCAACCAGTCGCCATGCATTTATTTCGTGACAGACAGTTGCTAAAATATTCCTAACACAAAGCATCATCATTAGTGAAAATAATTGGTGCAAAGGCCATAGCTAACTTATATCCAGACACAGCGGCCGGTGGCAGCTGTCGCGTTCAGGGTCAGGTGACGCCAGAGGGCTGGGCGGACTTTGTCCAGGTATGTTCGGGCATGTACAACTTTCGCTTCTAAATCCCACCGGTTAACGGGAATTGCGAGGTCTGATGGTGAGGTCAGGGGCTGAACAATAAGCTCTGCTTAGCGCGGGACCTGACCTCGGAATTCCATCCACTCAAAATATTCAGACTAGATTTATTTTTTTAAAAATCAAACTGTATTTCGAAGTATTTAAGTATTAAGTATTTAAGTATTCCAAGTATTTAAGTATTTCAACGTATTTAAGTATTTCAACGTATTTAAGTATTTCAAAGTATTAGGTATTTCAAAGTATTAGGTATTTCAAAGTATTAGGTATTTCAAAGTATTACAAAGTATTTCGAAGTATTACAAAGTATTTCAAACTATTACAAAGTATTTCAAACTATTACAAAGTATTTCAAACTATTACAAAGTATTTCGAAGTATTTTCAAAGTATTTCAAAGTGATAACAATTTCGAAAACTTCTTTTATGATACTGCAAATTCAGTGACGTCACTATCTATGAGTTTGATGGAAACTAAGTTTAACTTAAAACATACCGTAAAAGGTCTTGGCTTTCTGCATACTCAAAGAACGTAAAAATAACACACTATTTTGGTGTAAAACTATTTTCTTGGATTTTCAAATGTTTGTGACAAACAGTATACGCGTCTCGACTGAGGAGCAAGATTTGCCCCGCAGTCAACAACTTTCAGCTGAGAGTCCCATACTGATTATTGATTCGACTCTGATTGAATCGATTTAAATCGTTCAATGCAAATTCCTTGAATCCCCCAAAAGAATAGATTCACCACCATATTTGTTTTATTCATGCATCGTGATTTAATCAAAACCCGCATGGAATCAAGGCTGGTTGAATCAAAAGATTTAACGATTCTTAACGATTCAGGTACACATGGTAAATTGTTGCAAACACAATGCAGTCCCAGTGGCTACATTAATTTATACTGAAATATTATTGCTGTAACAATGTTTGAATTATCATTACCGAGCGGCGCGAAGCGCCCGTGAGGTTCCTCGTCAACTTACTAGACAAATCTACATTTGTCCCGGCCCGAACCGGCCCGAACCGGCCCGAACCAGCCATACAGACGCTTTTCGGAAGCTAATAACTTGAAACCACTGCACTGCTCCGATTGAGATCGGGTTTTCACCATTGGATAGGACCATCAAATCAATTTTGATTTTGGTATGGTGCGCTCTGGTAAGGGGTGGTACCACAACGTGTGGCACACGCAAACGTCGAAATGAACCAAAATCATTCTTGAGCAAAAATGGCATTATTAATCTGAACATTTCTTTTTTGTATACGCTGAAGCATGCAGCGCTCAGGGACTACTCCCTTTTGGCGGTTTCGAGAAAGGAGGTCATGAACAATTAATAAAACTTAATTTTTATGTTGGCATGTATGGAGGCCTGGCAATTTTTGGAGGCTTGGCGGACTTTGTGTTACTACCACGTGTGCTCCCCGTACCGTTTCATATTTCAAACATGTTTTAGCTTGACCAGAGTGCGCCTGCTCGGTCATCGCCCAAAAAGGCGTTTTACTGGTATATATGTATGTTTCCGTTTTTATTGATTTGACATAAATCCAACATATGGTATTTAAATGTTGAGGCGAACGTGAATCGATTAAACAAAATCGGAACAAAATCAATTCTCAAAATGTTTTCCATAAATCGAGCTGTGATTGATTCATTCAGGTCCCAAAATCAATCGCGATTGAATCGTTCCAAAAAAAGTCGAATCAATAACCAGTCTGGCTGAGACGCCAGTCAACGGCGAGTTAAATAAATAATACATGGCGCATTAATTGCAGAGGAACTTAACGGTAATCTAACCACCGACCCATAAGAGGTTAAAACATGGCAATAAGGCTATCCATCAGCTGTATGGTACCAACAAGATAACCGTTACCATCAACATTATATGATTTGCAGGGCAACGCCACAGACTTGTGTCGGGTGGGGGGAAGCAAACCAAAGTCAGGGGCCCATTTGAGAAGGGGACTCCCCAGTTATTTTCGTGGGGCCTCAACAAAATATTCCCGACTGCCTGTCTAGGGGCCTCCTCGGAATTAAGTTGTGCTTTTGGAAGCCTTCTCTCAAGTATCCCATAAACAGCTTTCCCGGTTATTGTCGAAAGGGTCTCTGTGGAGCCTATCGGTTGTCTTTTTAGGGCATCTTGGGAGCTTGTCTTGGCTGTCTTTTCGCGGCCTTCTTGGTGCTTGTGGCGGCAACCTCTTAGGGGCTATTTGGAGCTTGTATGTTTTTGTTGGGGGGGAGTCTTTTTGGAGTTTTCCTCAATTGTATTTTAAGGGCCTCGTTGGAACTTGTCACGTTAATCTTTTAGGTGCCTCCTCGAACATCTCCCATTTGTTATTTTAGTGGGCGACTCTAAACTAATTCCTATGGTCTATGTATTTTGGAGCTGCTCAGCAGGTATTTAGGCATATTTGCGAGGGCCTCCCTTTGTTTGTATGGGCCTCCTTAAATGTCGGGGAGGGGGCAATGTTTGCCCTGGGGGCGATGTTGACGATATGCTACGAAATACCTTGCGTAGCAGTTACGTTAATATTTTTTTTCTCGGTAGTACCCTACGAAATGCTTCGATTACGCTACGGAACGATTCTGAGCTACGGGTTGCCAAAAACCATACCGTCCGTAACGTAGGCCATCACTGCGTACAGGTGGAATGCATCGTTGTATACAAAGGATGCATGTACAAATACAATTTATTGTTACCATTTTGGCGCTGGATGTTGCACAATCATGTCGTAAATATCGCAAAACTTCCACGAATTTCTCACAGCCTACAGAAGATTTTCCCTGCACGTTTATTTAAGCACATCTCGTGCAGTGATGTGCTTAGGGTGGCTATTCGTTTCGTGCAGATCTGGGAGACGCCTGCATGTGATGTATGGGTGGAAATGCCATCGGATAATGATAGCGTGCAGAAAATAGCGTGCATATTTGCCTAAAAAATGTGCTTAGTGGTTAGCGGAAGGTCGTTTCAGCGTTATTTGTAAAGATGTTGGATCGAGTGTAAAAATGCATGCTTACAGAACCACAAATGATCCCTTCGGTATGCGACTATCTGCAAAACACTAGTTATTTATCAAATATTAGCGTCTCAACCCGCAGCGACTCGTGACATTGCCAATAATTAATAAAAAAGACTTAATTATAGCATAATGAAAATTCGACAAGGTCCGTAACAGGACGTATGCTTTATTTATTTATTCAACGAAATTTAGTTTTTCCAACATTGGCAGTCTTTATTTCGAATTACGTGCATTTTGCAACGTGACATGCGGCTAGACACAGGTCAGACTGCAGTATTTCCTCGGCGTGATTATAATTGGATATGCAAGGCAACAAACACACCTATGCAGTACTCGAAATACATGACCGCAAGCCAAAGTCAGCCAGCCCGTAAAACCGTTCGCCATGCTTCACCACATACATCACAGTGGCTTAGCTTGTAACTAAGCCTGTGACATTATTAATGCTAAAAATATGCAATTCACTTGAGTAACTGGCTGGCTGAGCCCGCTTGACAGTGTCACAATTCACACGCTAAAAGCCATTCAAGTCTCGTTAGGATGAGCACGCTAATGCCGGTCTTTAGTGAACGACGACCTGATCGCCCTGAGCTGACTTCCATGGCGTGAAAACGGCGGTTGGCCGCATGCAAATACGGTCAATGTCTTCATCTGATCGGTCGCAGAAAGGGCGTCGGCATTAAACAACGTGCCGATACGGCATTGCAATGGTCCACACGCACGTCCGTCATAGATTAGAAACGTGCGCCGTAGTTATTGCACGTATAGCTGCGATTTGTGTGGCAGAAGTGTGTGCCAGTTCAGTGTAGGGCCACTGGCGGCCGCGGGGGGGGGGGGGGGGGGCACGGGGTCATGCCCCCCCCCCCCCCCCCCCCCGCCCCCGCCTTGGCATTCAAAGGGGGGCCAACGTATCTTTTGGCCCCTCTTTGTTCGATGAATCGTAATCGTAAAAATTGCCTTTGCAGCAGTCATAATCCAGCTATCCACAAAACAAAAACTGGAAAATTTCGCGCCGCTTCGCGGCATGACACAAGTTTCGCCATTTCTTATACAAATTTGGAAAATAGGAAAATTAATTCCATTAAATGTTTGGCAGAGGCTCTCGTTATCGGTAGTGGGTACCTAATTGCTGGCCCCAGGGCCCACTCCCTTAATGAAATGTTAACTTGCAAGCGTGCTACATGTTTAGCTAGTCTGCCGAGTTCCTAAAAAGGCGATCCGACCGCAAAGATGCGGACATCGGCATCTAAAAACTGCTCCAGCGATGCCCAACTTACACTGGCGGATCCAGAGTGGGGGGGGGGGTCATCAGGGGCAAATGCCCCCCCCCCCCCCCGCAGGAATCTAGAGGGAATCCAATACAAGTATGCCCCCCCCCCTGCGCGTTCCCTATTTATCGTAAAATCGTAAAATTGTCTTTGCTGCATTCAAAATCTAGCTATCCAGAGTCAAAACCGGAAAATTTCGCGCCGCTTCGCGTCATGACACAACTTTCGCAATTGTTTATACAAATTTGGAAAATGGGAAAATTAATTCCATTAGGTAATTGTCTGGCAGATGCTCTCCTTGGCGGTAATTGCTGGCACTGGCGGGTCCAGGGGGGCATCAGGGGCAAATTCCCCCCCCCCCCTCCACAGGAATCTAAGACGGGCATTCAATACAAGTATGCCCCCCCCCCCGCGCGTTCCCTGCACTGAACGTGAACAACAATGATCTTAGGAGAAAACTTCATACAAACGGATTGTTTTCTTCCCTCGAGTGATTGAATTTGAAATTGGTGTGTATCCATTTATTTCAACGATAGACAAAACACCGCACCTGATCACTGATGCAAAGCAAGCAGCCCCGGTGACACTTAACCCGCGCCCCCTGGGGTGGGGGTGGGGGGGGGGGGGGCAGACTCAGCCCCACCTCCCGGATTTTCTCAATAAGTTAAAAACTATGATATATATCAACGTCAAACTTTTAGTACCTTATGATGCATCACTTCTACGTCTTCTCACTCAATTCCAATTAAATTTATGCAGCATTTTGGGAAATAATGACATTTTAATGACGCCATGTCATGCCATTTAGGGTGGAAAAAAACGATACATGTTTGAACAATCGTAGAAAATAGAGTTTTGAAGCAAATTGCAAATACAAACTTCAAAAGAAAGGAAATGACATTCTCTTCAAAATGGCAATCTCGGATTTGCTAAATTGTGTGTTTTTGAAAAAATAAGAAGAAGAAAAAATTCGGAAAAAATCCACATTTTTTGTTGTTGTGAATTTGAAAAGTGAATTTCTTAAGCTCGAATACCAAAATAAGGCGACCGGATCAAATCCGCGGAGAAAAAAGGAGGTACCTTTTTGCCACAAAAAGATACCCCCACGGAGAGAGGCTGGATCCGCCAATGCCAACTTGTTAGACCAAAGAGGTAATAGTGGGGACCTGGCCAGGACCATCTCCCAAAGCCATCTCCCACAGGCTCCTCCAGATGCGCAGGAACCATTTATGCGCGGAAAAGTCGTTCTGCCTCTTGCTGCTTTCAAACCATTTGCACTGTTACCGGTTGTTTGTTAAAGGGAGTGTGCCTACTGCCTACTCACATCGCTTATTTGGAGTTATTGACACTGGTCTAGATAGGACATAATTTTCTGAATTGAACCATGACTTAATTTCTCCAGATTAACCCTAGTTGCTGATATATTCCAAAGACGTGATGTGATGTGACGTGTACGTGATGGAATCACAAAATTATCGGGGGTACACCAGAAGGCTTACCACCACTAGAAGCATTGCTAATATGGAAATATGGATCCACATTTTCTAGCATATCGTTAGCGCCGGCCAATAGCAATTCGACAACACAGCTAGTGCGCAGCCGAACAGTAACGTCTGTCCCCTACTCGCAACGCTTCATGGCCATTTTGACGCCATTTTTCGATGAAGATATCAATTTAGAGTTTCGAAACTTGCACATAATAAAGTTCACAGTGGCAAGAACATGCTGTGCAAAACTTGTATCTCTATCATGATATCATGATATCATGATGTGACCGTAATTTAATTGTCTTAGGTGCGCTGTTTTACACATCTTTTTCCTCTGTTTATAGTGGCCAGGCACGCAGCCAAAGGGAGGGCGGGGGGGGGGGGGCGGCCGCCCCCCCCCCCCCCTAGAGGCCAGGAGGGACCTTTTTGGCGCGCGAGGGCCCTTTTCGGCGCGCGCAGATCGCCGAAAAGGGCCGACGAGACCGAGCGAAGCGCGGTATCATAGGCTCTTTACTCCACGAAGCGTGGTCTTTAGAGAGTTTAGCGGACTTCAGATGCCCTTTAGGGCCACCAGGTCCCTCTCTGAAAGACCAGGGGGCCCCTTGGACGTTCAAAAGAGCCCTGTGCATGTCAGAGGGGCCCCTGGCAAGACCGAAAGGGTCCCTGAGCGGGTCAGAGGGCCCCCTGAGCACGTCGAATGGGCCCCCTGAACACGTCGAATGGGCCTCTAGCCAGCACAGACATAGCCATAGACATAGACATGTATTTTGCAACCCTTCCACATCGAGCGTGGCTATTCCAAGTCGCACGTCAATATGGTAAAAGCTTGGACATTCAAATGTAAATCACAGACCCACACACACCCGCCATACACACCCGCCATACACACTCGCCATACACACTCGCCGCACACACTCGCCACACACACTCATCAGCGCCTAGCCAGCATCGCGGAGCATCCAGTCAATCACCCGAGTCTTAAAACTGGTGAGTCCTACTTCGCGGATGTCCTGCGGTAGTCTGTTGTGCATATTGGCACCGCTAAAACACAGTCTACGAACACCTGCGTTCGATTTAGCACTGGGTCGCTATAGCTGACCGCGTGTTCTGGTGCTGTGTTGGTGGTCGCTGGTGACGAGGTGTTCGGCAATACCGACCGGGAGTCCAGTGGTACGCACTTTCTGAATGAGGCACACGCGATGGTACGTGGCTAGCTGCTCCGCGTTGAGCCACCCAAGCTGTTTGTAGTCGGCAGATATGTGGTCGTATTTACGTCTGCCACATATGACACGTGCGCAGAAGTTCAGCACCTTCTGTATCCTATGTCTCTGGCCCAGTCCGTAAGTACCGTAGATGGATATGCAGTATCTGATATGTGACACGACTAGAGATGTGACCAGAGACGCGATGATGTCGGATGGCAGGCAATGTTTGGCATGAGATAAGGCTAAAAGCATCCCCGGGCACTTTCCCACTAGCTGATCAATGTGAGTATCAAAGGTCAAAAACCTGTCCATAACCAGTCCCATATTTTTCACAGTTCGGCTTTCGGAGACGAGCGATGCGCCAAATCTGAGTCTAACTTCCGGAAAGCTACGCAGAATGGCTTTTGTACCGAAAACTATTAACTGCGTCTTGTCGGCGTTCACTTTCATAGAATGCGATGAAAACCATTCCGAGAGAGTGGCCAGAGCCTGTTCCATCCTTGCAATGAGAGCGTGAATATCACGTTTCCGACCCGAGACCAAAACCTGCGTATCGTCCGCGTATTGAAAGATGGATGCGCCATGAGAATGCAGTGCTAGGTCATTTGAGAACACGGAGAACAACAGCGGGCCAAGTGAGGTTCCCTGATACACACCCATGTCATTGGGCAGAGTAGTCGAGAGTTTAACCTTTCCGTCACTGTCCCTAACCTTGACCTGCTGCGTGTGACCTCGCAGGTAGTTTTCAAACCATGTGGTATCAATCTTGTAAAGTCGCTGCTTGTCTAAGAGTACACTATGATCAATGACGTCGAAACAGCGCGATAAATCAATCAGCACAAGCAGTGAAATCTCGCCCCGGTCCATGGCAGATATAATTTTGTCACTAACTTCTGTCAGAGCTGTCTCCGTAGAGTGATGCGGCGATAGCCATGCTGCGAGTGCGAGTAAAGCTCGTGACGGGTAAAGTAAGCATTTAGTTGACTGTGGACGACCCGCTCAAGGATTTTAGAGATGGCGGGAACAACTGATATTGGACGAAATTTGGTAGGGTCGCTAAGATCGTTGGTCTTTGGCAGAGGTGTCACTATCGCATGTTTCCATGACTCCGGAACCTGTCCGGTTGTTAGGCTGCTGTTGACCACGTCTAAGAGTGCATGTCCGATAGATCTGAAACATCTCTGAATCAGCTTGACGCTAACGCCGTCCTCTCCGCATGAATTAGAGGCTTTCATTATGCACACGGCCCCTGGGCAGGTTGAGAGGCCCCTGAGCATGTCGACAGGGCGTCAAAGCGGCCAGCGCAGTCCTTTGCCAGGTCATAAGGGCCCCTGGAGCAGGTTGGAGGGCCCCTGGACAGACCAGAGGGCCCCTGGGAAGTTAAGAGGGGCCCCTGTGCAGGTCAGAGGGGCCCTGACCACACTGAAAGGGCCCTTAGGTGGGTCAGAAGGGCCCCTGAACATGCCGAATGAGCCCCTAGCCAGCACGGAGGGGCCCCAGGGCAGGTCGGAGGGCCCTCGGGGCATGTCGCAAGGCGACAAAGCAGCCAAACGCACTCCCTTGCTAGGTCGTAAGGGCCCCTTAGAAAGTTAAAGGGCCCCTGGAGAGACCAGAGGGCCCCTGGGAAAGTTAAAAGGGCCCTGCGCAGATCAGAGGGGCCCCTGATCAGACCGAAAGGACCACTGGGCGGGTAAGAAGGACCCCTGAATATGCCGAAGTGGCCCCTGGCCAGCACGGAGGGGCTCCAGGGCAGGTCGAAGGGCACCCTTGAGCATGTCGGCAAGGGCGACAAAGCAGCCAGCGCAGGCCGACCAGAAGAGTCGCTGGGGCCGATCGGAGGGGGCTCCTGGGCAAGTCAGAGGGACCCCTGGCTAGACCGAAAGGGTCCCTGGGCCGGCCGGAAGGCCCCTTGAACATGCGGATGAGTTCCTAGCCAGACTGGAGGGGCCCCCTGGGTAGGTCGGGAGGGGCCCCTGTGCAGGGGCGGCGGATTGCGGGGGCAGGGTACCCAAAATTCCCCCAGTCGAAAATCCTGGGGCAAAGGGTAGTTTTGCCCCCCCCCCCCCCCCCCCATTTTAGCCTGCTCAATCTGGGGGCAACATGACCCTTCCCCTCCCAAGAATTTTCATTTGAGGGAGGGGGGGGGGGGGGGTTGGGTACCCTGCGCCACGCAATCCGCCGCCCCTGCCCCTGAGCATGTCGGTAGGGCGACAAGCAGCCAGTGCAGTTCCTGACCAGGTCGGAAGGACCTCTGAACAGGCCGAATGGGCCCCTTGACAACCAAGAGGGGCTTCTTGGAAGGTCAGGGCGAGTCTCTGGTGAGGACCGAAGGATCAAAGCACGTAGAGATCGCAGATGAAGATTAAATACAAGAGGACTTACTCCACAATAAAAATATTAAA
>JAXIVJ010006144.1:67500-68900 GCA_036785665.1 Chirona hameri
GACAGACAGACAGAC
This sequence comes from Chirona hameri, assembly GCA_036785665.1. Lineage (NCBI taxonomy): Eukaryota > Metazoa > Arthropoda > Thecostraca > Balanomorpha > Balanidae > Chirona > Chirona hameri. The sequence continues at coordinate 67,516 of JAXIVJ010006144.1, forward strand.
AGACAGACAGACAGACAGACAGACAGACAGACAGACAGACAGACAGACAGACAGACAGACAGACAGACAGACAGACAGACAGACAGACAGACAGACAGACAGACAGACAGACAGACAGACAGACAGACAGACAGACAGACAGACAGACAGACAGACAGACAGACAGACAGACAGACAGACAGACAGACAGACAGACAGACAGACAGACAGACAGACAGACAGACAGACAGACAGACAGACAGACAGACAGACAGACAGACAGACAGACAGACAGACAGACAGACAGACAGACAGACAGACAGACAGACAGACAGACAGACAGACAGACAGACAGACAGACAGACAGACAGACAGACAGACAGACAGACAGACAGACAGACAGACAGACAGACAGACAGACAGACAGACAGACAGACAGACAGACAGACAGACAGACAGACAGACAGACAGACAGACAGACAGACAGACAGACAGACAGACAGACAGACAGACAGACAGACAGACAGACAGACAGACAGACAGACAGACAGACAGACAGACAGACAGACAGACAGACAGACAGACAGACAGACAGACAGACAGACAGACAGACAGACAGACAGACAGACAGACAGACAGACAGACAGACAGACAGACAGACAGACAGACAGACAGACAGACAGACAGACAGACAGACAGACAGACAGACAGACAGACAGACAGACAGACAGACAGACAGACAGACAGACAGACAGACAGACAGACAGACAGACAGACAGACAGACAGACAGACAGACAGACAGACAGACAGACAGACAGACAGACAGACAGACAGACAGACAGACAGACAGACAGACAGACAGACAGACAGACAGACAGACAGACAGACAGACAGACAGACAGACAGACAGACAGACAGACAGACAGACAGACAGACAGACAGACAGACAGACAGACAGACAGACAGACAGACAGACAGACAGACAGACAGAAAGACAGATAGACAGAGAGACAGAGAGATAGATAGATAGATAGATAGATAGATAGATAGATAGATAGATAGATAGATAGATAGATAGATAGATAGATAGATAGATAGATAGATAGATAGATAGATAGATAGATAGATAGATAGATAGATAGATAGATAGATAGATAGATAGATAGATAGATAGATAGATAGATAGATAGATAGATAGATAGATATATAGATAGATAGATAGATAGATAGATAGATAGATAGATAGATAGATAGATAGATAGATAGATAGATAGATAGATAGATAGATAGATAGATAGATAGATAGATAGATAGATAGATAGATAGATAGATAGATAGATAGATAGATAGATAGATAGATAGATAGATAGATAGATAGATAGATAGATAGATAGATAGATAGATA
>JAXIVJ010006145.1:0-15000 GCA_036785665.1 Chirona hameri
ATACACCCGCTAAAAGTCTCTGATCCTATATAATATGGGACTTCTGGCGGGTGACGACGTCACCCGTCCAATTATTACATCATTTTGTGATCACGCTGATCACGTCATCAAGTTCCAGCTTCTTACGTAAAATGCAAAAAGAAAACTCATACAGAGATTTGAGGCAAACCAAATGACTTACGTTTCCTGACACCCAACTAAAACCTACCTATACTTTGACAAACAACACTTTGTGCTTTCATTCTTGTACATACTATTTGGTTTACCAGCCAGAAGATAAACGCGGTTTATCTAATCATTGGACGCTTACCTACCACTGCAAACTGCGATAGTCTTCGAAATTTCTCCACAATTTAGCAGTAAACATTATTAACTACCAACAAACGCATTCAAGAAGTATGCAGTTGCCAGCAATTGGGTCAAGTTGACATCAATGGATGTAAATGTACGCCCACTTACTCAAGGTTGCATTCTTGTTAAATCGCTCGCGCACTGCGCAACAGTTTGTCTGGCAGATTGCGGCAATGGACGGAAGCGTAAGTTCTCACGGACTTAGGCTTTATTCGCACAGTTTAAATAGATTGCACGGCGAAGTCTGTGGTCAGTCGACGATGAAGTAAACGGTGAGGCATGGAAACTTGGATCAAATTACAGTTTTGTGACAATGCAGCTTCCTTGTATGGACAAATCGTTCTGTCGTTTCTTCGTTCATTCATTTTTCAGAACATCTACAATGTTTGTGTTTGTCCAAGCAACGATGCGGAGCAAGATGTATCACAAGCGAGCGCATTCACGCTCGCTCGTCCTTCCGTAAAGTATGGGAAAAATCTTAATATGAGCGGCCAGACCCGGCCTGACCCGCGGCGACGCTTTTGAGAAGCTCATATCTCTGCAACCGCACGTCCGATTGACAAGCGGACTTCTTTGCTGAGCAGCCCCATCCAACCTACGCTGTTTGAGACCGGTGCTGACTCATGTGGGTGACTACCACTGCGCGTGGCGCGTGCCGCGTGAGGGTGTTGAAAAGTGTTTTCTCGCAAAAACTCTGCAACGGCCGAGCCGATTGTGTGCAAATTTGGTGTGTGGTTAGGGACCTCTCAGTCACTTCTTTCCCACACGTCAGGGTTGGGGTACCTCTGCACGTGCACACCCCTTCTTTGTATCTCAAAAACTACTTGATGATGATTGGGGCTGATCGATTTGAAATTTGGTGTGATGTCAGGCAACAGTATTGGAAAAGCAGCACTCTTTACGCCACAAGCACGTGCCCACGTACGTGTGCATGCGTTCTTTATACATTCTGCATACATATAATGTCCACGCACATTCTTCCATAACATCGACCGTTCGCACTCGCTCCTCAATCGCCGTTCAGGGCGTCTTGCTGTGCGAAATTTAGGATTCGGCACGCGCGCTTGATCACCTTTTTCTAATAAAAAAATGAAGTTATTATCTACAAGCACAACCGTTGTCATGGATATTTGGTAGTGATTTCGTGTAACATTTCCTTCGCGCTCGCTCGTTCATCGCCAACTACGGCGCCTTGCTGTTTTTTGTTTGTGCATATAGAACGGGACCTGGCTGCACTTTAATCCCCATCAACAAAGGTGTTACCACTATCGTTTCAAACAAATGGAATCATGTCCGGCCCGTCTGGGCTCTGCTGGAACTAGCCTGCAGCAGACGGCAACAGACGGCAGCAGACACCAACAGACGTTTGCAGTGAGCAGCAGACGGTGGGGCAGTACATAATGAATGAGCCGGTACGCCGCTGCTGACCGGTCGACACCTCACATTGTTTACTTATCGGATCGGCGACGCCTGAACTGTCAGGGCGAGCGGTGGAGCGTAGCCCAGCGACGCGTCGCGGCGGCACATCGGGACACCTGGCTGTCCCTGCTGACCCCACATGGACCCCCAGTCTCCGCCCAGCAGCACACCGAGCTCTGTCTCACTTCCAGGACACCTTCAGACAACCACAGCACGATACATCTTCAGACAACTACAGCACGAGACATCTTCAGACAACTACAGCACGAGACATCTTCAGACAACTACAGCACGAGACATCTTCAGACAACCACAGCACGAGACATCTTCAGACAACTACAGCACGAGACATCTTCAGACAACCACAGCACGAGACACCTTCAGACAACTACAGCACGAGACATCTTCAGACAACTACAGCACGATACATCTTCAGACAACTACAGCACGAGACATCTTCAGACAACTACAGCACGAGACACCTTCAGACAACCACAGCACGAGACACCTTCAGACAACTACAGCACGAGACATCTTCAGACAACTACAGCACGAGACATCTTCAGACAACCACAGCACGAGACACCTTCAGACAACTACAGCACGAGACATCTTCAGACAACTACAGCACGAGACATCTTCAGACAACTACAGCACGAGACATCTTCAGACAACTACAGCACGAGACATCTTCAGACAACTACAGCACGATACACCTTCAGACAACTACAGCACGATACATCTTCAGACAACTACAGCACGAGACATCTTCAGACAACCACAGCACGAGACATCTTCAGACAACCACAGCACGAGACACCTTCAGACAACTACAGCACGAGACATCTTCAGACAACTACAGCACGAGACATCTTCAGACAATTACAGCACGAGACATCTTCAGACAACTACAGCACGAAACATCTTCAGACAACCACAGCACGAGACACCTTCAGACAACTACAGCACGAGACATCTTCAGACAACTACAGCACGAGACATCTTCAGACAACTACAGCACGAGACATCTTCAGACAACTACAGCACGAGACACCTTCAGACAACCACAGCACGAGACACCTTCAGACAACTACAGCACGAGACATCTTCAGACAACTACAGCACGAGACATCTTCAGACAACCACAGCACGAGACACCTTCAGACAACTACAGCACGAGACATCTTCAGACAACTACAGCACGAGACATCTTCAGACAACTACAGCACGAGACATCTTCAGACAACTACAGCACGAGACACCTTCAGACAACCACAGCACGAGACACCTTCAGACAACTACAGCACGAGACATCTTCAGACAACCACAGCACGAGACATCTTCAGACAACTACAGCACGAGACACCTTCAGACAACTACAGCACGAGACATCTTCAGACAACTACAGCACGAGACATCTTCAGACAACCACAGCACGAGACACCTTCAGACAACCACAGCACGAGACATCTTCAGACAACCACAGCACGAGACACCTTCAGACAACTACAGCACGAGACATCTTCAGACAACCACAGCACGAGACATCTTCAGACAACTACAGCACGAGACATCTTCAGACAACCACAGCACGAGACACCTTCAGACAACTACAGCACGAGACATCTTCAGACAACTACAGCACGAGACATCTTCAGACAACTACAGCACGAGACATCTTCAGACAACCACAGCACGAGACACCTTCAGACAACTACAGCACGAGACATCTTCAGACAACCACAGCACGAGACACCTTCAGACAACTACAGCACGAGACATCTTCAGACAACTACAGCACGAGACATCTTCAGACAACCACAGCACGAGACATCTTCAGACAACTACAGCACGAGACATCTTCAGACAACCACAGCACGAGACATCTTCAGACAACTACAGCACGAGACATCTTCAGACAACTACAGCACGAGACATCTTCAGACAACCACAGCACGAGACATCTTCAGACAACTACAGCACGAGACATCTTCAGACAACTACAGCACGAGACACCTTCAGACAACTACAGCACGAGACATCTTCAGACAACCACAGCACGAGACATCTTCAGACAACCACAGCACGAGACATCTTCAGACAACTACAGCACGAGACACCTTCAGACAACTACAGCACGAGACATCTTCAGACAACCACAGCACGAGACATCTTCAGACAACCACAGCACGAGACACCTTCAGACAACTACAGCACGAGACATCTTCAGACAATCACAGCACGAGACATCTTCAGACAACTACAGCACGAGACATCTTCAGACAACTACAGCACGAGACATCTTCAGACAACTACAGCACGAGACATCTTCAGACAACTACAGCACGAGACATCTTCAGACAACCACAGCACGAGACACCTTCAGACAACTACAGCACGAGACATCTTCAGACAACTACAGCACGAGACACCGTCAGACAACTACAGGACGAGACATCTTCAGACAACTACAGCACGAGACATCTTCAGACAACTACAGCACGAGACACCTTCAGACAACTACAGGACGAGACATCTTCAGACAACTACAGCACGAGACACCTTCAGACAACTACAGCACGAGACATCTTCAGACAACCGACACGGTCTTCCGACAGTCACGGAGGCTCCGTAGAGTGACACGAGGCAAGCGATGTGAGACGTGTCTATGTACCCTATACACCTGGGCCTCAACTGGATCTGATTCCATCGGCATGACTATTCTGGGGCCTCAACTGGATCTGATTCCATCGGCAGGACTATTCTGCCGCCAGCCCTATACACCTGGGCCTCAACTGGATCTGATTCCATCGGCATCACTATTCTGCCGCCAGCCGCGTTGGGAAGCGAGCTACAGCTGCTCAGAGACCGGTAGATGTTCGGATAGGCGGCAATGCACATTACTAGGAAATGGCGGAGTATGCAATGATGGCTATGTTTATGCCGAGCGATTTGTGCAAACACTGTACCCATGCTATGTGGGTATAGTGATGTGGGTATAGTGATGTGGGTATAGTGATGTGGGTATAGTGATGTGGGTATAGTGATGTGGGTATAGTGATGTGGGTATAGTGATGTGGGTATAGTGATGTGGGTATAGTGATGTGGGTATAGTGATGTGGGTATAGTGATGTGGGTATAGTGAGGTGGGTATAGTGATGTGGGTATAGTGATGTGGGTATAGTGATGTGGGTATAGTGATGTGGGTATAGTGATGTGGGTATAGTGAGGTGGGTATAGTGATGTGGGTATAGTGATGTGGGTATAGTGATGTGGGTATAGTGATGTTGGTATAGTGGTGGGTATAGTGATGTGGGTATAGTGATGTGGGTATAGTGAGGTGGGTATAGTGAGGTGGGTATAGTGATGTGGGTATAGTGATGTGGGTATAGTGATGTGGGTATAGTGATGTTGGTATAGTGGTGGGTATAGTGATGTGGGTATAGTGATGTGGGTATAGTGATGTTGGTATAGTGGTGGGTATAGTGATGTTGGTATAGTGGTGGGTATAGTGATGTGGATATAGTGATGTGGGTATAGTGGTGGGTATAGTGATGTGGGTATAGTGATGTGGGTATAGTGATGTTGGTATAGTGGTGGGTATAGTGATGTGGGTATAGTGATGTGGGTATAGTGATGTGGGTATAGTGATGTGGGTATAGTGATGTGGGTATAGTGATGTTGGTATAGTGGTGGGTATAGTGATGTTGGTATAGTGGTGGGTATAGTGATGTGGATATAGTGATGTGGGTATAGTGGTGGGTATAGTGATGTGGGTATAGTGATGTTGGTATAGTGGTGGGTATAGTGATGTGGGTATAGTGATGTGGGTATAGTGATGTGGGTATAGTGATGTGGGTATAGTGATGTTGGTATAGTGGTGGGTATAGTGATGTTGGTATAGTGGTGGGTATAGTGATGTGGATATAGTGATGTGGGTATAGTGGTGGGTATAGTGATGTGGGTATAGTGATGTGGGTATAGTGATGTTGGTATAGTGGTGGGTATAGTGATGTGGGTATAGTGATGTGGGTATAGTGATGTGGGTATAGTGATGTGGGTATAGTGATGTGGGTATAGTGAGGTGGGTATAGTGATGTGGGTATAGTGGTGGGTATAGTGATGTGGGTATAGTGATGTGGGTATAGTGATGTTGGTATAGTGGTGGGTATAGTGATGTGGGTATAGTGATGTGGGTATAGTGGTGGGTATAGTGATGTGGGTATAGTGATGTGGGTATAGTGATGTTGGTATAGTGGTGGGTATAGTGAGGTGGGTATAGTGATGTGGGTATAGTGATGTGGGTGTAGTGATGTGGGTATAGTGATGTGGGTATAGTGATGTGGGTATAGTGATGTGGGTATAGTGATGTGGGTATAGTGATGTGGGTATAGTGATGTTGGTATAGTGGTGGGTATAGTGATGTGGGTATAGTGATGTGGGTATAGTGATGTTGGTATAGTGGTGGGTATAGTGATGTGGGTATAGTGATGTGGGTATAGTGATGTGGGTATAGTGATGTGGGTATAGTGATGTGGGTATAGTGATGTGGGTATAGTGGTGGGTATAGTGATGTGGGTATAGTGATGTGGGTATAGTGATGTGGATATAGTGATGTGGGTATAGTGATGTGGGTATAGTGATGTGGGTATAGTGATGTGGGTATAGTGATGTGGGTATAGTGATGTGGGTATAGTGATGTGGGTATAGTGATGTGGGTATAGTGATGTGGGTATAGTGATGTGGGTATAGTGATGTGGGTATAGTGATGTGGGTATAGTGATGTTGGTATAGTGGTGGGTATAGTGATGTGGGTATAGTGGTGGGTATAGTGATGTGGGTATAGTGATGTGGGTATAGTGATGTTGGTATAGTGGTGGGTATAGTGATGTGGGTATAGTGATGTGGGTATAGTGATGTGGGTATAGTGATGTGGGTATAGTGAGGTGGGTATAGTGATGTGGGTATAGTGATGTGGGTATAGTGATGTGGGTATAGTGATGTGGGTATAGTGGTGGGTATAGTGATGTTGGTATAGTGATGTGGGTATAGTGATGTGGGTATAGTGATGTGGGTATAGTGAGTGAAGTGATGTTTCGATGATGTATTACTCTGCGCTGTTTCTCACTATTTCCAAGCAAATTACCTGTGACGGCGTTCTCTCAGATCCTTGGACAGTAATCTCCAGTAGCTTTTAGAAGTTGATGGGCTATCAATAGAGGCGGCCATAACCTATTTGTTAGAGTCTTTTCTTATCTCCAGCTTTATCTGTGAGATTGCAGGTACGCCAGAATCTTAAACACTACGCAATGCACATTCGGTCCATACTTTCGGCCATTCCACCGGCTATTCGGCCATTCAGGCCTCCCAGTCGATATTAAACAGCCCACTTTCCTCAGACACTGGCGGATCCCGGGGGGAGCAAAGCGGTGTCCCTCCCCAATCGCCTGAAATCGGCGCAAAATTGACACATTTCCTGATATAGAAGAAACTCTAAGCAGCTTTTACCAAGGAAAGTTTGTTTTAAATCGGCTATCAATGCATAATAAGCAAGCGAAATCCGATGAGTTTTCAGAATTGTGTGAGACTTTTGCAGATTTGCCCCATCCCCCCCCCCAAAAAAAAACCTTCTGGGTCCGCCAATGTCTTCAGAAACATGATCATCCCACTCCAATTGCCCTTGTTAAATTTCAGCGGTTTTAAGTGTTTTTCATCTTCATTCTTCGGGAATCTTACTACTGACAATCATGCCTTTTAACTATCTACCAGTTAACCCGTCATTGGCTGGGGGGGGGGGCGTTCCCCCCCCCCCCCCCCTGACGGACTTTCGCAATAGCTCAGAAACTAAAAGCGCTATCGACGTGAAACTTCAGGTACCTTCTCCTACATCAATTATACGTATTCTGTGCAAAAATAAGGAAATTTTGTCGACATTTTCTCTCGAAATATAGCGAATTTAGTGACGTCACTACACACGAGTTTGACACAAACATCGGCTAAACTTTGCCAGGCCGTAGAAATACCATATTTAAACAAAAATGCAATATAAAAACGCCAAAAGATAGAAAATTGCAAGGGCTACCAACTGATTAGCTCAGATTTTTAGAAACGTTTGGTTTTTGACCCCCAAAAATGAGAGAGAGAAAAAATAGTTTTGTCAAAATGCCCTCAAAGTATACATTCTCAAATGTTTAAAAAAAAAACGGAAAATATGTTGAGAAACCACATGTAGACAATACCGAAACCAAATTGAAAGGCAATATCTTTATTTTTGACTGACTTATCGCTATCTAAGTATGAGTAACTCATGACGTCATATTTTGAAATTGCGTTTTTTTGCCTTTACTGACCAGATACAAACAAATAAATGCCAGTAATGTATTTCTGAGACAACACTGGTCTAGACTCACGCCTTGTTTATTTATATTGATCAATTTCAAATTATGACCTTATTTGACCTGACCTTGACGTTATATGGTGTCAGATTGTGAAAATGACTGCTACTATCGAATTATACGTGTAAAATAACCCATACAACATGTGTCGCATAGCTTTCGTAGACCTGTGATCTTTTGTGACCTGACCGTGCCTTACTATTTCACTTTTGCTTATGCGGGATATGTATTATACCTTTGAGAGCACTTTGTGCGATAATAATCGCAATCTAAGGCCTTGGACGGAAAGTATGGCCCAAAAACTCAAATATCTCAATGTTGTATTTGACCTGACCGTGACCTGACATATGACCTTATTTGGCAAATGTGGCGTATGCTTTGGATGTGTCTTGTTGAGAGCTTTCGATTGCCGCCTAGCACGTCTCTCTGCGGTTATTGGTTCGAAAGATAACCAGTGGGCGAAAAACGCCCCCCCCCCCCCCCAGCCAATGGCGTTCGGCTGAGACCCCAGCCCAGGGACCTAGGATTGCTTTTGAGCTGTAGTGCGGAGTGGAAAATTCTGGCTAAAAATGAGCATAAAGAGTGGACAATTCAACCCAAAAACCGTATGTACTCGGCTTTATAAATACCCAATTACCCGCTCACAGGAATTAGTTATTATCTATGCCAATTCTTACCTGTCTTTCCCTCCACGGGCTGTCCCATCATTACATTCATAAATCAGTACCAGGGTTCCAATTATCCAATAGGTACATTTTAAAATAAGGTGTGCTAAATTAACAGTAAAACTCGGGAAAAGAGTGAACAAAATAGTATCCATAGGGCGTCGTTTTCCACCCAAATTTCCCAATGCTAGGACACTGCCCCAGCCAATGCCGGGTTAAAGCTCTAAAAACCTGCAGGTAGAATACAATAGGTGCTTGCCATTTTCTTTCATAGGTTCACTGCGCAAATATATGGCATCAAAGCCGTTCAGGCGATATTCATCCATTCAGCCAGTCAGACTGAATTAATTAATTAAATTCAGCTGAATAAATTCATTCAGCCTGATTGAATGGACAAAGCATCCGTTGAATATGCCTTATGCGATGGCTGCTACCCGCTTCAAAGAAGCAGGCTGAGGATTGAATAGTGAAAGGTAAAGCGTGTCGCCATAGCAATGAGTCCGTCGCTTATCAACGAGTTACAGTTGAATTTATGAAACAGTTTGAGTTATTTCATAAGCAGTCATCCGAGCAGCTTCAGAATAGGTCGATTATTTATATCTCCTATCAGCAGACGCGTATTGAGTGGAATTTTGTCATGAACATGTTCAGGAGCGTGACGTCTTTCGGCCTTAAGGCCACTTGTGCGCACAGCACAGCACCACGCCACACCGTGTGTGACATATCTGGGCAGTACTACACCGTGTGTGCATAATGCATACCGTGTGTGTATAATGCATACCGTGTGTGTATAATGCATATCGTGTGTGCATAATGCATACCGTGTGTGTATAATGCATATCGTGTGTGTATAATGCATACCGTGTGTATAATGCATACCGTGTGTATAATGCATACCGTGTGTGTATAATGCATACCGTGTGTGTATAATGCATATCGTGTTTGCATAATGCATACCGTGTGTGTATAATGCATACCGTGTGTGTATAATGCATATCATGTGTGCATAATGCATACCGTGTGTATAATGCATACCGTGTGTATAATGCATACCGTGTGTATAATGCATACCGTGTGTGTATAATGCATCCCGTGTGTATAATGCATACCGTGTGTATAATGCATATCGTGTGTGTATAATGCATACCGTGTGTGTATAATGCATACCGTGTGTATAATGCATACCGTGTGTGTATAATGCATATCGTGTGTGTATAATGCATACCGTGTGTGTATAATGCATACCGTGTGTGTATAATGCATCCCGTGTGTATAATGCATACCGTGTGTGTATAATGCATACCGTGTGTGTATAATGCATATCGTGTGTATAATGCATACCGTGTGTGTATAATGCATCCCGTGTGTATAATGCATACCGTGTGTGTATAATGCATACCGTGTGTGTATAATGCATATCGTGTGTATAATGCATACCGTGTGTGTATAATGCATACCGTGTGTGTATAATGCATACCGTGTGTATAATGCATACCGTGTGTGTATAATGCATACCGTGTGTGTATAATGCATATCGTGTTTGCATAATGCATACCGTGTGTGTATAATGCATATCGTGTGTGCATAATGCATACCGTGTGTGCATAATGCATACCGTGTGTGTATAATGCATACCGTGTGTGCATAATGCATACCGTGTGTGTATAATGCATACCGTGTGTGTATAATGCATACCGTGTGTGCATAATGCATACCGTGTGTGCATAATGCATACCGTGTGTGTATAATGCATACCGTGTGTGTATAATGCATACTGTGTGTGTATAATGCATACCGTGTGTGTATAATGCATACCGTGTGTGCATAATGCATACCGTGTGTGCATAATGCATACCGTGTGTGTATAATGCATACCGTGTGTGTATAATGCATACCGTGTGTGTATAATGCATACCGTGTGTGTATAATGCATACCGTGTGTGTATAATGCATACCGTGTGTGTATAATGCATACCGTGTGTGTATAATGCATATCGTGTGTATAATGCATACCGTGTGTGTATAATGCATACCGTGTGTGTATAATGCATATCGTGTGTGCATAATGCATACCGTGTGTGTATAATGCATACCGTGTGTGTATAATGCATACCGTGTGTGTATAATGCATACCGTGTGTGTATAATGCATACCGTGTGTGTATAATGCATACCGTGTGTATAATACATATCGTGTGTGCATAATGCAGACCGTGTGTGTATAATGGATACCGTGTGTGTATAATGCATATCGTGTGTGTATAATGCATATCATGTGTGCATAATGCATACCGTGTGTATAATGCATACCGTGTGTATAATGCATACCGTGTGTGTATAATGCATACCGTGTGTGTATAATGCATACCGTGTGTATAATGCATACCGTGTGTATAATGCATACCGTGTGTGTATAATGCATACCGTGTGTATAATGCATACCGTGTGTATAATGCATACCGTGTGTGTATAATGCATACCTTGTGTGTATAATGCATACCGTGTGTGTATAATGCATCCCGTGTGTGTATAATGCATACCGTGTGTATAATGCATACCGTGAGTGTATAATGCATACCGTGTGTATAATGCATACCGTGTGTGTATAATGCATACCGTGTGTGTATAATGCATCCCGTGTGTGTATAATGCATACCGTGTGTGTATAATGCATCCCGTGTGTGTATAATGCATACCGTGTATGTATAATGCATACCGTGTGTGTATAATGCATATCGTGTGTATAATGCATACCGTGTGTGTATAATGCATACCGTGTGTGTATAATGCATACCGTGTGTGTATAATGCATCCCGTGTGTGTATAATGCATACCGTGTGTGTATAATGCATATCGTGTGTGTATAATGCATATCGTGTGTGCATAATGCATACCGTGTGTGTATAATGCATACAGTGTGTGTATAATGCATACCGTGTGTGTATAATGCATACCGTGTGTGTGTAATGCATACAGTGTGTGTATAATGCATACCGTGTGTGTATAATGCATATCGTGTTTGCATAAAGCATACCGTGTGTGCATAATGCATACCGTGTGTGCATAATACATACCGTGTGTGTATAATGCATACCGTGTGTGTATAATGCATACCGTGTGTGTATAATGCATACCGTGTGTGTATAATGCATATCGTGTGTATAATGCATACCGTGTGTGTATAATGCATACCGTGTGTGTATAATGCATATCGTGTGTGCATAATGCATACCGTGTGTGTATAATACATACCATGTGTGTATAATGCATACCGTGTGTGTATAATGCATACCGTGTGTGTATAATGCATACCGTGTGTGTATAATGCATACCGTGTGTGTATAATGCATACCGTATGTGTATAATGCATACCGTGTGTGTATAATGCATACCGTGTGTGTATAATGCATAACGTGTGTGTATAATGCATACCGTGTGTGTATAATGCATACAGTGTGTGTATAATGCATACCGTGTGTGTATAATGCATATCGTGTTTGCATAAAGCATACCGTGTGTGTATAATGCATACCGTGTGTGTATTATGCATACCATGTGTGTATAATGCATACCGTGTGTGTATAATGCATATCATGTGTGCATAATGCATACCGTGTGTGTATAATGCATACCGTGTGTGTATAATGCATATAGTGTGTGCATAATGCATACCGTGTGTATAATGCATACTGTGTGTGTATAATGCATCCCGTGTGTGTATAATGCATACCGTGTGTGTATAATGCATACCGTGTGTGTATAATGCATCCCGTGTGTGTATAATGCATACCGTGTGTGTGTATAATGCATACCGTGTGTGTATAATGCATACCGTGTGTGTATAATGCATACCGTGTGTGTATAATGCATACCGTGTGTATAATGCATACCGTGTGTGTATAATGCATACCGTGTGTGTATAATGCATACCGTGTGTGTAATGCATACCGTGTGTGTATAATGGATACCGTGTGTGTATAATGCATATCGTGTGTGTATAATGCATACCGTGTGTGTATAATGCATACCGTGTATGTATAATGCATACCGTGTGTGTATAATGCATACCGTGTGTATAATGCATATCGTGTGTGTATAATGCATACCGTGTGTGTATAATGCATACCGTGTGTGTATAATGCATACCGTGTGTGTATAATGCATCCCGTGTGTGTATAATGCATACCGTGTGTGCATAATGCATATCGTGTGTGTATAATGCATACCGTGTGTGTATAATGCATATCGTGTGTGTATAATGCATACCGTGTGTGTATAATGCATACCGTGTGTATAATGCATACCGTGTGTGTATAATGCATACCGTGTGTGTAATGCATACCGTGTGTGTATAATGCATACCGTGTGTGTATAATGCATACCGTGTGTGTGTATAATGCATCCCGTGTGTGTATAATGGATACCGTGTGTGTATAATGCATATCGTGTGTGTATAATGCATATAATGTGTGCATAATGCATACCGTGTGTGTATAATGCATACCGTGTGTATAATGTATACCGTGTGTATAATGCATATCGTGTGTGCATAATGCATACCGCCGTAAAGGTGTTTAAGGCGCTCAGAGAGGAGGGAGCGCCACCCGAGATACGCGCTATGTTCACCCCACGTGCCGCTGTTTCCACACGCGAGACGCGCGCTTCTGATCGAGGTAGCCTCCACCTGCACAAGTGCAGATTGACCGCCTCTCAGAAGGCTTTTTCGTATCGGGCTGCAGTTGTCTGGAACCGCCTGCCACCACAAGCTTGTGCCGCCCATTCATTGGATGGTTTTAAGACCGCTATGCGAAGTGTGATTTTACCGATGTAGTGTAGTGAAGTGTACTCGTTTTTATCGTATTTTGTATATTATTTGTAACACTGACATGAAACCAGAATAGCCACCTCGTGGATGGTTTTTAATACACTGATTGATTGATACCGTGTGTGTATAATGCATATCGTGTGTGTATAATGCATACCGTGTGTGTATAATGCATACCGTGTGTGTATAATGCATACCGTGTGTGTATAATGCATACCGTGTGTATAATGCATATCGTGTGTGTATAATGCATACCGTGTGTGTATAATGCATACCGTGTGTGTATAATGCATACCGTGTGTGCATAATGCATACCGTGTGTGTATAATGCATACCTTGTGTGTATAATGCATACCGTGTGTGTATAATGCATACCGTGTGTATAATGCATATCGTGAGTGTATAATGCATACCGTGTGTGTATAATGCATATCGTGTGTGTATAATGCATACCGTGTGTGCATAATGCATACCGTGTGTGTATAATGCATACCGTGTGTGTATAATGCATATCGTGTGTGTATAATGCATATCGTGTGTGCATAATGCATACCGTGTGTGTATAATGCATACCGTGTGTGTATAATGCATACCGTGTGTGTATAATGCATACCGTGTGTGTATAATGCATACCGTGTGTGTATAATGCATACCGTGTGTGTATAATGCATACCGTGTGTGTATAATGCATACCGTGTGTGTATAATGCATACCGTGTGTGTATAATGCATCCCGTGTGTATAATGCATACCGTGTGTGTATAATGCATACCGTGTGTGTATAATGCATCCCGTGTGTGTATAATGCATACCGTGTGTGTATAATGCATACCGTGTGTGTATAATGCATATCATGTGTGTATAATGCATACCGTGTGTGTATAATGCATACCGTGTGTGTATAATGCATACCGTGTGTATAATGCATACCGTGTGTGTATAATGCATACCGTGTGTGTATAATGCATCCCGTGTGTGTATAATGCTTACCGTGTGTGCATAATGCATACCGTGTGTGCATAATGCATACCGTGTGTGTATAATGCATATCGTGTGTGTATAATGCATACCGTGTGTGTATAATGCATACCGTGTGTGTATAATGCATATCGTGTGTGTATAATGCATACCGTGTGTGTATAATGCATACCGTGTGTGTATAATGCATATCATGTGTGTATAATGCATACCGTGTGTGCATAATGCATACCGTGTGTGTATAATGCATACCGTGTGTGTATAATGCATATCATGTGTGTATAATGCATACCGTGTGTGTATAATGCATACCGTGTGTATAATGCATATCGTGTGTGCATAATGCATACCGTGTGTGTATAATGCATA
>JAXIVJ010006145.1:20000-68895 GCA_036785665.1 Chirona hameri
TCCTTTTGACGCTTACGGCATTTCACACCTCCTTTCTTAAATATCTTGCATATATAGGACTGGGTTATCCCATACTTCTTGGCCAGTAAGCGCTGAGATCCTACTGGGCCAGTAAGCGCTGAGATCCTACTGGGCCAGTAAGCGCTGAGATCCTACTGGGTCAGTAAGCGCTGAGATCCTACTGGGGCTGAGAGCGCTGAGATCATACTGGGGCTGAGAGCGCTGAGATACCCCTACTGGGGCTGAGAGCGCTGATATCCTTCTTGGCCAGTAAGCGCTGAGATCCTTCTTGGCCAGTAAGCGCTGAGATCCTACTGGGGCTGAGAGCGCTGAGATCCTACTCGGGCTGAGAGCGCTGAGATCCTTCTTGGCCAGTTAACGCTGAGATCCTACTGGGGCTGAGAGCGCTGAGATCCTTCTTGGCCAGTAAGCGCTGAGATCCTACTGGGGCTGAGAGCGCTGAGATCCTACTGGGGCTGAGAGCACTGAGATCCTTCTTGGCCAGTAAGCACTGAGATCCTTCTTGGCCAGTAAGCGCTGAGATCCTACTGGGGCTGAGAGCGCTGAGATCCTTCTTGGCCAGTAAGCGCTGAGATCCTTCTTGGCCAGTAAGCGCTGAGATCCTACTGGGGCTGAGAGCGCTGAGATCCTTCTTGGCCAGTAAGCGCTGAGATCCTTCTTGGCCAGTAAGCGCTGAGATCCTACTGGGGCTGAGAGCGCTGAGATCCTTATTGGCCAGTAAGCGCTGAATCCTACTGGGGCTGAGAGCGCTGAGATCCTTCTTGGCCAGTAAGCGCTGAGATCCTTCTTGGCCAGTAAGCGCTGAGATCCTACTGGGGCTGAGAGCGCTGAGATCCTACTGGAGCCAGTAAGCGCTGAGATCCTACTGGGGCTGAGAGCGCTGAGATCCTACTGGGGCTGAGAGCGCTGAGATCCTACTGGGGCCAGTAAGCGCTGAGATCCTACTGGGGCTGAGAGCGCTGAGATCCTACTGGGCCAGTAAGCGCTGAGATCCTACTGGGGCTGAGAGCGCTGAGATCCTACTGGGGCCAGTAAGCGCTGAGATCCTACTGGGGCTGAGAGCGCTGATACCCCCACTTTGGCCTCAGATCCGCGGAAAAGCTTCCAAGTTCCTCCTGTTCATGGATGTCATTTTCAAAGCCTTTCGACCTTGAGTCATGTTATTTACATGGCCCCTGGATTAATAATTCCTTAGAATCTTGTATGTTGTCGACCTGGGCAGTCCAATGTCACCAAAACGCCCTGCAGTCTCACTTTTGGGTACAGAGGGGTTCTTGACAACACAAATTTGAACCAATTCGCGAAGTTCTGCTTTGGTATGGCAGGACATTTTTGGCAACTGACTGTGTAAGGTTTATTTCAGAAGCTTCTAATTTTGTGTTGCTACAAATTTTGCTACAAATTTTGTGCCCAACAATACTAGCTTTGCACATGCTGAATTGCGTGGAATTCTTCGTATTTTTGCAAAACTACCGAACAGGAAACATTGTCCAATTCCATAGTGGTGACCCGTTATATCGACATGAAACTTTAAGTACCTTATGATTCATCAATTTTTTTTCTCTCCAATTCTACGTCCTACAAAATTTCAATGAAATTTGTGGAGTACTTTGGGAGATAATGACGTTTTAGTGACATCATGTTATGTCATTTTTCGTGTAAAAACGATAAATGTTTGAAAAAACATAGAAAATCGAGTGTTGAAGCCAATTGCAAACAAAAATGTGAAAAGCAAGCAAATGACATTCTCTTAAAAATGGCTATCTCAGATGTTCGAAATTTGGAGATTTTTACCCCAAAATAAAAATAAATCCTTTTTCGGAAAACAAAATCAATACAAATTAATATTTTCAACCATATCAATTTGAAATTTCTCGAGAATGCTTTAGATTCGACTCATTAAGAGCTTTCGAATGCCGACTTGCGCGTCTCTCTGCGATCATTGGTTCGGAAGCTAACCAGGGGCCAGGGGCGTCTAACGCCACGCCACGCCACGCCACGCCACGCCACGCCACGCCACGCCACGCCACGCCACGCCACCCCCCCCCCCCCCCCCCCCCAGTCAATGGTGTTCGGCTGAGACCCCAGTCAATGGGAGCTATCGAAACTGGGGGAGAGGGTCCTAAGTCAACAGGGAACATGTTTATTATTGGAGGAATCCTGAATACATTTAGCCGAAATAACGATTTTGATAAATGCATAAATGCATGCGTTGTAAATTGATGTGTGGTCGGGTCCCATGCCAATTTTGGTTTATTGCTTTTCAAGTTGTAAGTTACCGAAATGACAAAACGTCCATGGAAGGGACAAACAACGGCGGGATAACACTAGGGGGGCACAGCTTCGCTCGCTATCAAATAACAATCACATGACTCGCCTCGATAGGAGGGAACTGTACCCCCTATCTTAACCCGCGCACTGCAGGGGGTTTGCGCCGAACACGAACTGCAGGGGGGGGGGGGGTGATTTCCGCCCCCCCCCGTGAGATCTTGAAAACTACGCTACGTAGCGACAAGCGGTAAACGGGGTTCGATAGCTTGATACAAGTTCTATCGAAAGTATTTCCGTTTTTTTGTTTAGGTCAGGCCAAAATTGAGGTCACCAGAGGTCATCAAAGTTTCAGTTTTCCAGTGTTTCCTGCTTAAGGACTTCGCTCCAGACATTCCCATATATCTCGGGAACTATGCTAGCTAGAAACAAACGGGAAAAGCGATCGCCTCCTCAAATTTGATCTGGGGTCAATATTTGAGGTAAGAAAGGGGAAAATGCTTATTTTTTCCTAATAACGTTTTACCTAATAAAGCTAACGGAAAACTGTTTACGCCATTGTGTTTTTCTCGTCAAGGCGCTTCGAATGATATACATGGTGACCTTGTGCAGTCAATTAAAAAAATATGACCACAGGTCACGTGACCTTGACCTGAGGTCAAGATCTAAGTAGGTCATGTTGCATATAGGGAGACGTGTCTCGACGAGACAAACACATTTATGTCGGTTTTACTTCTCTATCTTCCTTATGTCGCGAGTAATTCACAAACAAGTGAAGGTGAACTCGGATGACCTCAAATGACACCATACCACCACTGCAGAAAACTTACACTTGGATCATCAAGAACATCCTATAATAACATGA
Source organism: Chirona hameri (assembly GCA_036785665.1). NCBI lineage: Eukaryota > Metazoa > Arthropoda > Thecostraca > Balanomorpha > Balanidae > Chirona > Chirona hameri. Next base: position 23,155 of record JAXIVJ010006145.1, read on the forward strand.
TCCAGAAGTAATTGGACTAATATCATGCATATCCTTGAAATAGGAAGCATTTTAATATTTCCCCATTGACTTATTATGGGAGGTCACGAAATTGACCTGACCTTAGGTTACCGATATCAAAATTCCGAGATACACGAATTGTAAGTACGTATGCCCTCATGCCACCCTGTAAGTTTCAAACTGATCGGTGAGAAACTCTGGCTTTGGCACAACTGCAAACGTTTTTTGGAGGTGGGGTCACTTGACCTGGTCTGGTGAACTGACCCGAGGTCAATTTTTTTCTTCAGTGTGCGCAATTGATGTCCTAACAGGTGTGCTAAAACCCGTCGGCACTGCGCGACGCCGTCTTTTAGCTATCTGAGAAAAACCTGAGGGGGGGGGGGTGCGGAAATCAACCCCCCTGCAGTGCGCGGGTTAATATTACCCCCTATCTTAAGATGAGGGGTCCTGACTTAGAGGCCCTCATGGAATGGGAATCCCGTATGGAAATGGGAACGGGATAGAAATGGGTGGGAATGGGGCATTAAAAAAAAAATATAACTGGTTGGAACGGGTTTGTGACAGACCATATCATTTTTTAGCACCACAAAAAGTGAAATATGTTGAAACGGGTGGGAATGGGAGCCCCATCAATTATGAATTCGGATTGGAACGGGTTTGGGTCTGGCTGAATGGGCTGGAACGGGATGGGGCTGAAAATGTGTCCCATGAAGGGCTCTAGTCCTGACCCCGTCCCCGGTGGCGTCGCCCCTGACAATGCCACCAAATTTGATTGAGCTTCAACATTAAAAAATGGCGACACATGAAGGAAAATATCTACACGGAGTACATTTTTGCCAGCGAAAGGTTGCTGGGATAGGGGGTACTGTACCCCGCTATCTGAAGATAGGGGGACGCGCCCCCGCGCCCCCCCCCCCCCCCCCCGGTGGCGCCGCCCCTGGATCTGACCTTGACCTGAGGGTCATTATATAGGGTCAGGTTGTGAAGATGGCTGGCTGCTACTATCGAGTTATACGTGTAAAATAACTCATAGAACACATGTCGCATGGCTTCGTAGACCTCTTGCCAATAGTGACCTGTTGTGGCCTGACCTTTAATTTAACCTTTGCTTACAATTTCACTTTTGCTATGTGAGAAATTAATTATACCTTTGAGAGCGCTGTGTGCGAGAATAGTAGCAATCTAAGGCTTTGGATGAAAAGTATCGCCCATTAACTCAAATACCTCGATTTTGATCCTTGACCTGGCTGTGACCTGACATGTGACCTTATTTTGACATTTTCGCGCATGCTTTAGATGCGTCTCATTGGGAGCTTTCGATTGGCGCCTTGCGCCTCTCACTGCGATTATTGGATCCGAAGATAACGAGGGGGCGTGTTCGGCTGAATATCCCAGCAGGGCGCGGGATAATTAGGGGAAAAATCACCCCCCCCCCCCCCCCCCACGGTCAACGACTGTTTTGCGCTGAGGACCCAACGTCCCCCTGGTAAACTTTTAACTTTTGCTTGGCGCTGACGACCCAACGACGCCACCCCCGCCACCCCCTCCTCCTCCCCTCCCCCTCCCCCCCCCCCCCCCCCGCTCAACGACTCTTCGCGCTGACGACCCGACGCTACTCGCTATTATTATCCGTGGCGACGCCCCTGTTTCGCATACATACTGCATTTACGATGACATAGTTGTGAGAAGTGCCACAAATAATCACGAATGATGTTCAGTGCCAGTCGGAACAAGAGAATCTCCTCTAGTCGCATGCGCCAAGTGCCTCAGTAGGTATTACGTGCGTGCCAGGTGCACCTGACAACACAGAAATCCCCCGCCACCACCGCGCCGTCTCGACACCTGCTCTTCCGGAACTATCGCCGCAGATGATGCAAAGTCAATGAATGTGCAACACGGCCGCGCGGTGTCTGTATGTGTGTATGGAGCGGCGCGACTCCCGTGGGACTTGGAGAGCGCGTGCCGCCACAGCTGCCCACTGCCCCCCGCCGCGCCGGACTCCCATGTGTCCACCACAGCCGCCGGCCGCCGCCGGCCGCCGCCGACCACCCGCCGCCGACCGACCGCCGCGACCCGTTCTCATGGCCACGCCCCAATTTACGCAAGGCAAGGCTGGCGTCACGCTCACTTGTCGGCGTTGATGGCGACCGTCTCTGCAACGTTGCGAAGTTTTCGGGAAAAATCGACTCTTGGGTCGCGCGGTTCGGGAATGGTGGTATAAAACTGTCTGACGTCAGGGAGTGGGCAGCAGTGAACATTGAGCGCAGCGATACGACAGTCAGTGCTCCACACTCAGAGGAGTCACCAACATGAAGGTATGCCACCAGTCACAGTGATGGCGGCGGTGTCTGGCTTTGCCTCTGCGGTGCAGAACACGGAGCAATCACTTCAGCAGTTGTAAGCTGACCGCCATTGCAACTGATGTGACATCAGTTGCATTTTATATTTGTAATAACTACCTGCCTCCCACGGCCCACGCTGGATTTCGGATAATATATAATTAAAGTATTAAAACGACCGTAAAATGCGAATTTCTTTAATTTTCTGGAGTGACCATCAATATCTCTTAAAATAGACAATTTCAAGGATCTTTTCTTACCGATCGGTTTCTGCTACAAAAATGTGTTCAATGCAAAAACTTAAATGATTTGGTTTTCAAAGTTTTTTTTTGCGACATAGCGTCACCAACTAGTGCTTGGTGAAATATATTTGTCATCCGTGGATGAATATCAGATGATTCCGATGAGACGTGCTTTTTCGTATAAATAATAGTGCAATCGCATAGCTTTTACATTTTACCAAGGCATTTCAGTGTATCGGTATTTATGAAAATGCCCCTAAGAAAATTGATGTGAGGGATAGGTTGGGTCGCAAGTGGGTGCGCGGGCCCTCGATACCTGTTTGACTCTTGATATTATGGCACGTAGAAAAATGCAGATACTAGCAGATACTACTGCTAATTTTTGACCCACGTCCGAGATACTAGCCTGTCCTTACAAAGTTGCCTAAGAAGAAAGTTGTCTAAAAAGCAGTTCTGCTTCTTAGACCATTCAATGATACAATATATTTTTGTAACAGTAACAGTTGGCAAACGCTTACCCCACATATTAATCACTAAATACTTAATTCACGCTTAATCTTACTGTAAATAAGCTTCGTAAAATACAAATATTTCACCTTCACACTGACCGGCTTCCTTCAGGTGCAAGTCAAGCACTAAACTGATTCGCACACGGATACATTTCAACTGAATTACGCCAGAATGGGAAAACGTTTGATAGGATTACCACGGTCCGAAGGGATAACTTAGTCCCAGCACAAGCATTCGCAAACGAAATGCCGTATTGCAAAACTGTTACACTGCCGTGCAGATCCAACAGGCTAATATGCTGTTCTCTTTTCACAGGTCCTTATGGTTATCGCTATGGCGGCGGTGGTATCTGCACAATACTACGGATCGTCTCCCGCCCCGTCTGACCGCTATGGACCCACGTCCGCCCCCGCCCCGTCCAACCGCTACGGAGCACGCGCCGCCCCTGCACCCGCCCCGTCTAACCGCTATGCACCGACATCCGCCCCCGTCCCCGCCAACCGCTACGGAGCACGCGCCGCCCCTGCACCCGCCCCGTCTAACCGCTATGCACCGACATCCGCCCCCGCCCCCGCCAACCGCTACGGAGCACGCGCCGCCCCTGCACCCGCCCCGTCTAACCGCTATGCACCGACATCCGCCCCCGCCCCCGCCAACCGTTACGGAGCACGCGCCGCCCCTGCACCCGCCCCGTCTAACCGCTATGCACCGACATCCGCCCCCGCCCCCGCCAACCGTTACGGAGCACGCGCCGCCCCTGCACCCGCCCCGTCTAACCGCTATGCACCGACATCCGCCCCCGCCCCCGCCAACCGCTACAGCCCTGCGGCCGCCTCGGCTCCTGCGAACCGCTACAGCGCTGCCGCCGCCCCCGCCCCGGCTCCTGCGAACCGCTACAGGCCTGCCGCCGCCCCCGCCTCGGCTCCTGCGAACCGCTACAGCGCTGTCGCCGCTGCCGCTGCCGCTGGCGGCTACAGCCAGCAGAGCGCTGCTGAAGAGGTGAGCCGATTCCTCTCAGTAATCAGCGTCCGGACCACTTCCTTAGTCATTTGTATATTCAATGCGTCTGCGCTCTGGCTATGCCTGATTGCCTATGCCTGAGTTTGGAACTGGCGTATGCCGGTGCTTTGAAACGATCAGAATACATGTGTTCAAATTATGCAAATATTGCATGTCATTAACTGTCTTGTTACTTTTTAATTGTGAAAATAAGCGCAAGCATCTTTTTGTCAGATATCCACAAGTGACGCGTAGCTTGCGCAGCAATACCTTGACGAAGCATACAGACGTCACAACCCATGCTTAACATCCGCTAATCGGCCTGTTTTCAGAGCGGCCCTGTCTCGTATTCGTTCGAGTGGTCAGTGAATGAGGACGAGAACCAGTACAGCCACCATGAGAGCAGAGACGGAGACAACACCGAGGGATCCTACTCGGTGGCGCTGCCGGACGGCCGCGTCCAGACCGTCACCTACACCGTCAACGGCGACGGCGGCTTCGTGGCCGAGGTCACGTACGAGGGCGAGGCACGGTACCCGGAGGCTCAGGCTAGCTACCAGCCCGCCCAGCCCGCCCCGGCCGCCCAGCCGACCCAGGCTGCCCAGCGCGGATATGCCCCTAGAACCACCGCCCAGCCCCAGCGCAGCTACGCTCCCCGCACCCCCGCCCCGACCCCCGCCCAGCCTCAGCGCAGCTACGCCCTGCGTACCACCGCCGCGCCCCACCGCAGCTACTCGCCCCAGCCGACCACCTCGGCCCCAGCCAGCTACTCCCGGCCGCAGCAGAGCAGCTACCGGCGACCCCAGGCCCCGACTCGGCGCCCGGCCGCCCCGCGCACCTACAGCGCCTCTAGCGGCGGCTACTCGCAGTTGACGCCCTCTACCGCAGCGCCCTCGTACGGCCGCCGGGTAACGTCTGCGGCGCCCTCGGAGGAGTACGGCGCCCCACCGGCCACCTCCGCGACGCCTGAGTCCTACCCGGCCTACCGGACCAGCGACTCCGTCAGCCAGGAGTATGGAGCGCCCGCCTCCTACTAGGCTACGACCACTTCCCTGCAGGGTTCACATTGAGTCGGCTTAAAATGTCCAGTGGACTGTGACTAAGCCGTGCAGGTTCTATTCTGTGCCGAGAGATTGTTCAAGTCGCGTCCTAAGTGTTGCTCAAGGTCCAGGTGTGCCGTTTCTATGCTGGCTTCAGGCTCCCCCATTCCCTAGCGTGACCCAACCAGCAGCGTTGTTCTTACTGATCTGTGCTAACTAGCAAATTATGATAAAAGGTATCCTTCGATCTGGGCAAAGACAAAAAGTTTGCATTCCAAGTCCAGATTCCTCATTATTTCTCGGCCAGAATCGAATCTGTGATTGATGATTTGGTGATAAAGGATTCCTCCTGAGATAGCTGAGGCGCATCTCAAATATTTATTACATTTAGAGACTAGAGTATGATTGTGCCGACTATGATGTCAGGATTTTGTAAATCGCCAGTCGCCACTTCCGCGACACAATACGTGAGCTATCATTTTGTCTCGCCACCCTGCTGATATTGTCTGTGACCTTGTCTCGACGTTCAGACGTGTCCCGTGTTTATGTCATCACTGGGTGATAAGTGTCCTGGAACATGTTGTCTCTAGTCAAAATATATGCAGCCCGAAACACCCCGGTTTTGAATCAATGATTCCCTTAAAACACGTGGGATGAAACACGTCTAAAAGGGTCGCTTTGAGATCATGCCATGTATTTTGCAAACAACTTAAAATAACGCGATCCATTACAACAACGCTAAACAGTGAAGCCTTAAAATATTAGTCTCATTTGAGTAAGTACTATAGCTTGCCGGAAAAGTAGGATATAAACATGTATTATCGAACGATGCTGCCTTCTTACTTTCAGGGTGATCGGTAATTAACTTGCACTACTTAAGGTTTATCGAGATAAAAAAAAATACATTGATCGCGCTGCGTTGGTTTTAACGAGCCCATAATGGCACTCTCCGAGGGCGAATAGCCGTTAGGCGCCAGTGGCCACCTCGGGCGGCGGCCCGGTAAAAGTGGCTCAGCTCCCACAGTGGCCGCCGGCTGGAACCGATTCAGCCGTCACATGCTGCTGGTTCGCGTCAGCGCCTCCGGCCATACTGCAGCTGCAGCGTGACGACTACTCTAGGCGCGGGATGCGTGCAACGTACACTGGACAAAGTCTGTTGGCTAACTAGGAGCCCATAACGCAGCGAACACAACATGGTATAGTTTTGGTTGCAATTCGGATTTCAGAAGAGATGAGACTGTAGGAAACTTAATATGACAATACATACGTATATTGTGCATACATTGTGAGTCTTCGTTTTGTCATTCATTTACTGGTTCTCTGTGTATTAAACGGCAATACTAGCGTTTAATGTTTTCTGCTCCGAGAGCATCATAATTCAGAATATTACAATAGCTTGCGGCTGCTGGAGGGCGTTCCCATCGCGAGAAGACCGGACCGCAGTGGATGACCGGACTTTCCAACCGACACGACGGCGAGGCTGAGCAGCTCAATACGGCACAGAGATACTGTTGACTACAAACTAGCTGATCCATTCGTTGCGCTGTGTGACTTAATGGCTCATCCGACACATATTTCACGAGCTTCTCAGGAGTTTCTTAGGAGTAAAGTCTGAAACACAGTCGTCGCGCAGCTGGGGCGTTCCAGAACAGATCGACCAGTGCCTTACACCCTCATATTTCAAAAATGTCTAAGATTAGGTCTATAGGATAGACGTAGGGCCTGAAGACGGCTGTGCCAGTATTTTGCCTCGCCGAGCAACGGTCACCAAGTTATAGCCTCCGGCAATGTCGAGAGGTCACGCTGCAGGCCTTTCTTCGATGGCTTGTAGTTAAGACTACCGGAAACATTCAAAGCGATATATCACTGAACTCCAATGATGCAGGGAAACTTTTGTCCATCTAAAAAGCAAAACAAATTCTTTTGACCTTGTGACCTTTTCTAACCTGACCATTTCCCAGTCGAAACCTGTATTTTTGACTCAAAGCTAAATTGGGCTTGGTCAATTACCTTTCGATATAAAAATAAAGAAAGTGGCTATAGTCTATTAAATGCCCCTTTTTAGCCTCACAATACAAAAACGTATAGGTATAATCTTGTACTTACAGCAAACGGAAATTATTTACAAGTTTTACCTAAATTATGACCTTGACTTTGTCCTCGGGTCACAAAGTTATACCAATATTTCTTGCTCAGAATCACCTTTCCAATCCACTGGTGTTGACCGAACCTAGATATCTTTACCCAGTCCGGAGACATTAACCCACGAGTCACTGGGGGGGGGGGGGGGGTTTAGACCCCCCCTTAGGAATATTAGGAATATCTCAATAACTAATGCAGATATCGACGCCAAACTTTCGGTACCTATCCGGGCATCATTTTTACACCTTTTGAAAGAAAAATGAACAAATCTCGTCAGATTTTTTTGTTGTTGAGATATAGTGAATTTAGTGACGTCACTAAACACGATTTTGACACCAAAATCGGCTAAACTTTGCCAGGCCGTACAAATGCCGCATTTGAAGAAAAATACAATCGAAAAACGCTAAAAGGTAGAAAATTGCAAGGGCTACAAACCAGCAATCTCAAAAGTTAAAAAAAATGTTATGACCCCAATTTTTTTTTTTTTGAAAAATGCTCACAAATCAAATTTTTCAAAGATATTGCCAAACAAAACGGAATACATGTCAGATAACGACATATGGGCAACTACCATACCAAATTTCAAAATTATATCATTTTTTTGACTGTCATGGCATATAAAGTATGGGTAAATCATGACGTCATATTTTGAGATTGCGTTTTTTGGCTTTTATTGACCGGATACAGACAAATAAATGCCAGCACTGTTTTTTAAAGATAAAACTGATATAGAAACATGCTTTTTTATTTCGATTTATTAATTTCAAATTTGACCTTCAGTGACCTGAACTTGACCTGAACTTCACACTAACTTCACGTAAATGAAGTCAGGTGGTAACATGACTACCACTATCGAATTATACGCGTAAAAGCATCCATAAAACATGTTCTGCATGACTTACGTAGATATTTTGTGTGTAGTGACCTTTTGTGACCTGACCTTGACCTTGATCTTTTCTAACAATCTCACTTTAGCTCATGTGGGATATGTAGCATACCTTTTACAGCATTTTAGGTGATTATAGGCGCAATCGAAGGCCATGGATGGCAGGTATTGACCATTAACTCAAATATCTCGATTTTGACGTTTGACTTGACCGTGACCTGACATGTGACCTTAATTTGATTTGTTAAGTTTGCGTTAGGCTTATCTCATTGAGCGCTTTCGAAAGCCGCCTTGCGCGTTCCGCTGCGATCATTGGTTCTGAATATACCAGGGGGGGGGCTAAAAAAGCCCCCCCCCGTGAGTCGTGTTACAGAATATACCCCAGTGACTGCCGGGTTAATTAATGGGTGACCTTCGCAGCGCCACCTATACGTTTTTTTTGCGAGGCTGAAAGGGGGCTTTTGGCATGTCATTGAATAGGCTATAGCCACTTTTTTATTTGTTATATCGAAAGGTAATTGATCAAACTAAATTTGGTTTTGAGTCAAAAATACAGGTTTCAACTGGGAAAAGGTACAGCGGATAGGTCACGTTAGAAACAGTCACAAGGTCACACAATCAAAAATAAAAAAATGTTGAGATAGCCAAAAGTTTCACTGCATTATTGCGAGTTCAGTGACATATCGCTTTAAATGTTTCCGGTCGTCTAACTACAAGTTATGAACCATCAAAGAAAGGCCTGCAGCGTGACCTCTCGACATTGCCGGAGGCTATAACTCGGTGACCGTTTCTCGGCGCGGCAAAATACTGGCACAGCCGTCTTCAGGGCCTATACGACAACCCTATAGACCAAATCTTAGATTAATCTGAGAGATGAGGGTGTAAAATCGACCCTCCGACCGGGCGATCTGTCCTGGAACGCCCCAGCTGCGCGAAGTGCATGCGGGTGCCTATTCAAATACATTGGGCGGAGGTTGCAACAACTGCACGATGCGCACGTTGCGGGAAGAAAAGATCGACTGCGGAAATGTACCCATGTATTTGAATAGGCGTCGCAGACACCCGCATCCACTTCGCGCAACTGCGCGAACACTGTTTCAGCCTTTAGAGTTGGCTAGTTGAGTTTGGTACGACGCAAGCATATTGAACCGTGGTTCGGAACAAATCTATCAGAAGATGCAATTTGTTCAGGCATAGTAAAAGTAATGAACACCAAAACCGCGTGGACAGCGGGAACTACAGAGGATCTTATTCCATGCGATTTTTAACTTCGTCTTCAAATCTCCTTACTCGTCGTCTATTCCTAATCGTATGCTCATAAATGACAACGGCGTAGTCAAAGGGAATGTTTCACCTTTGTATTGGTTTTGAACTGAGATAGCCATTATCTTTGGCCGTTATTGAAATGTCGAAAATACTAAGGTCATTTTCCCCAAAACTTAGCCGTTTTTAAGCAATTTAATTTCCCATTTGCAAAATTGGGTCTAGGCTAGTGCCGCCGCTGATTGGCTGACAGCCACTTTGTCAGCCAATCCCACTTTGTCAGCCAATCAGCGGTGGTCTATAGCTCAATAATGACGTCATCATCCCAAATTTAAAACCTCAATTAATTTGTATAATGTTAAGTGACTTTTCGAGAGAGAAAAAAATATCACCATCGTTTTCAGCAGCACTTACTTCATATTTTCGACTACAACCAGCGTATATTTGACAACTTTCAGAAAGGTGAAAAATTCCCTTTAACCCGCGCGGCGCTAGGGTCTCCAGCCGAACGCGCGGCGCTGGGGGGTAAATTTTACCCCCCCTCGTATCTTCCGAACCAATAACCGCAGCGAGACGCGCAATGCGGCGATCGCAAGCTCTCAACGAGAAGAATCGAATGCATACTCGAAATTCTTAAAATAAGGTCACATGTCAGGTCACGGTCAGGTCAAATGTAAAATGTAAGTATTTTAGTTTTTGGGGCTATACTTTCCATCCAAAGCCTTATATTGCAACTATTATATCACAAAATGCTCCAGAGTGTATAATGCATTTCCCGCATAAGTAAAAGTGAAATTGTAAGCAAAGGTCAAGGTCAAGGTCAGGTCACACAAGGTCACAGGTCTACGAAAGCCATGCGACACATGTTGTATGGGTTATTTTACACGTATAATTCGATAGAAGCAGCTATTTTCACAGCCTGACACCATATAATCGTCCTCAGGTCAAGGTCAGGTCACAATAAGGTCAAAATTTGAAATTTATTAATCTAAATAAACATTGCATGTTTCTAGACTAGTTTTGTCTTCGAAATACAGTGGTGGTATTTATTTGTCTGTATCTGGTCAGTAAAAGCCAAAAAACGCAATTAAAAAAAATGACGTCATGAGTTACTTGTTATTAGAGAGCCATGTCAGTCAAAAATAAAGAAATTGCTTTGAAATTTGGTTTGAACATCGTTCATACTCGGTTCTCTAATATATCTTCCGTTTTTTTTTAAATCTTCAAACAAAAAACTTTTGTGGAAATTCTTCCCCCAAAATCAGTTTTCTGCATTTTTGGGGGTCAAAAACCCAAAATGTTGCAAATCTGAGATAGCCATGTCAAAGACAATGTTATTTCCCTTCTTTTGACGCCTTGTATTTGCAATTTGCAGTAACACGCTATTTTATACGATTTTTCAAACATTTCACGTTTTTTTCACCAAAAATGACATGGCATGACGTCACTAAAACGTCATTATCTGCCACAAATTTTCACGAATTAAAAAAAAAATGGCAGAAGACGTATAATTGATGCACCATAAGCTACCGTAAGTTTCACTTTGATATCTGTCATAGTTGTCAAGTTATGGAGAAAATCCGGGAGGGGGGTAAAATTTACCCCCCCCCCCCAGCGCGGCGCGGGTTAAAGCTCAAGAACATTTATGTACAAGGTACATGAACATGAGACATCCATTTCACGAGGAGCCAGCTTACCCACCCCTCAAGCTTTGATCTCAGTCAGCTTTTAGGATGTAAAGAAAAAATCATACGACAACGTTAATGATAAATGACAGCGTCACAGGGGCGCAGCCAGGGGGGCACAGGGGGCACGTGCCCCCCCCCCCCCCCCATTGGGTCGAGGGGCCCGGAGGGCCCCTCTGCCCAATGGGAGAAGGCCTCCGCCCCTCAGTCCAACCCCTATGATAGGTATCGACGTAAAACTGACAGTACCTTATGCTACATTAATTCTACGTCTTTCCACACAAGTTCAATGAAATTGATGTAGTACTTTGGGAGATAATGACGTTTTAATGACGTCATGTCACGCCATTTTTGGTCGAAAAACGATACATGTTTGACAACTCGTAGAAAATCGAGTTTTGAAGCAGATTGTAAATGAAAAACGTCAAAAGAAAGGAAATGACATTTTCTTCAAAATTACTATCTCGGATTTGCGAAAGTTTGGGGTTTTGACCCCTAAAATACAAATTAAACATTTTTTTTTCAGAAAACTTTTCACATTTTGTTTTCTTGAAGATATAAAAAACTAAATATATATGAGTGAACCAGGTATGGACGATACCCAAACCAAATTTCAAAGCAATATCTTTATTGACTTATGGCTCCCAAATATAAGTAACTCATGACGTCATCTTTTTAAGTTACATTTTTTGGCCTTTATTGACCAGATGCAGACAAATAAATGCCACCACTGTTTTTCTGAGACAAAACTGGTCTAGAGACATGCCTTTTTTATTTAGATTAATCAATTTCAAATGTTTGCCTTATGTGACCTGACCTTGACCGTATATGGTGTCAGGTTGTGAAAATTGCTGCTACTATCAAATTCTACGTGTAAAATAACCCATAGAACATGTGTCGCATGACTTTCGTAGACCTCTTGCCAAAAGTGACCTTTTGTGACCTTGACCTTTGCTTACAACTTCACTTTTTCCTAATGCGGGAGATGCATTATACCTTTGAGAGTACTTTGTGCGATAATAGTCTCAATCTAAGGCTTTGGATGGAAAGTATGGCCCAAAAACTAAAATACCTTAATTTTGACTTTTGACCTGGCCGTGACCTGAGATGTGACCTTATTTTGAAAATGTCTCGCAAGCGTTAGATCCGGTTCATTGAGATATTTCGATTACGGCCTTGCGCGTCGCGCTGCGGTTATTGGTTCGGAATATAGCGAGGGGGCAGAATCTGCCCCCCATCGTGTTCGACCGAATACCCCAGCGGGGCGCGGGTTAATTTGTCTTTTAAAATCAGAAAATGTGTCAAATTTTTGGCAAATTTGGGTGGTTTGGGGCATATCAGTTTTGCCCCCTTCCCCCCCCCCCCCCCCCCCCCCCCCTCCTGCTGTATCTGCCAGTGGCCATAAACTAAGACAAACTACTTGAAAATCCCGTGAGCGCTCAACATTTTCAACGGAAGTTTTATACGTTGCTATTTTCTGAAGTTGTCTTTCCAAACTTAGGAAGGATCGTTTCGCGTAAAGCGCCTCCACACTCCATAGTCTATACATTAGTGACTGTGAATTACCTCGAATTTATGTTTCCAATGTAATATGTCACAAACGTGAGCAATCGTGACAACGTAAAATGTTGAGGGCCGGACGTTCCGCGTTGCCTCTTATTGATTGTGTTGCTGCTGGGACCTTCAAGGTGCCTTGTGCGTGCATCTAAAATGGTTAACCCACGCACAGACGGGGTCCGCACCAAGTTCGAACCGCCGGGGGGAGGGGGGTGGATACCCGCCACTACAAGATTTCAAAAGTCATGCAACGTATAGCAACAAACAGAAAGAAGTTAGATAGCTCGAAACAAACAAGGTCTAATTAAATTACTAAGTCATTATTTTAGGTCAGGTCATTTAGGTCATTGAGGTCAACAAAGGTAAAATTTAGGCCATAAATGGGTGTCCTTACAAAACCCGTCTATATATCGAGAACAAAAAGACGTAGCGACGCGCGAAAAAAAGTCCTAAAGATCACTGGCGGATCCAGGGGGAGGGCATCAGGGGCAAATGCCCCCCCCCCCCCGCAAGAATCTGGGGGGGGGGTTTCAGTACAAGTATGCTCCCCCCCCCCCCCCCCCCCGCGCGTTCCCAATTTATCGTAACATCGTCTTTGCAGCAGTCAAAACCCAGCTATCCACAGTCAAAACCAGAAAATTTCGCGCCGCTTCGCGGCATGACACAACTTTCGCAATTGCTTTGCTTTTACAAATTTGGAAAATTGGAAAATGAATTCCATTAGGTAAGTATCTGGCAGAGGCTCTCCTTGGCGATAATTGCTGGCACTGGCGGATCCAGGGGGGCATCAGGGACAAATTCCCCCCCCCCCCTTCCACAGGAATCTGAGAGGGCCATTCAATACAAGTGTGCCCCCTCCCCCCGCGCGCTTTCCCTGCACTGAACGTGACAAACAATGATCTTATGAGAAAACTTCATGAAAACGGAAGTTTTTTCTTCTTCTCTCGAGTGATTTAATTTGAAGTTTGTATGTATCCCTTTCTTTCAATTATAGACAAAACAGCGCACCTAATGCAATTCAAGCAGCACCGGTGACACTTAACCCGCACCCCGCTAGGGGGGGGGGGGGGGGCGCAGAATCAGCCCCTCCCGGATTTTCTCAATAACTTGAAAACTATGATAGATATCAACGTCAAACTTTCAGTACCTGATGCTGCATCAATTCTACGCCTTCTCATCCAAATTTCAATTAAATTGATGTAGTGTTATGGGAAATAATGACGTTTTAATGACGCCATGTCATGCCATTTTGAAATACAGTGAACTATACATGTTTGAACAATCGTAGAAAATAGAGTTTTGAAGCAAATTGCAAATAAAAACGTTTGTTCAATTTTTGTAAATTTGCAAAGTGAATTTCTTTGCTCGAATGCCAAAATAAGGCGAACGGCCCAAATCAGCGGGAAAAAATGGGGGAACCTTTTTGCCACAAAAAGATGCCCCCCCCCCCCCTACGGAGAGAGGCTGGATCCGTCAGTGCGAAAGATAATGTAATTTGTTGTCACTCAGGCTTCATCAGATTTGATCTCGGGTCAATACAAAAAAAAAAAAAAAAAAATAGGAAAGGCCATCGAACTCTCAGGGAAGGCCATCGAACGTGAAACATTCTCAAAATCGCGGAATTGCTTTTAGGGAATAACTTTTAACATACGCATGATAAAGTGATACTTACAGTTTTCACCATTGTGTTTCTCTGTCGAGACGAATCAAATGGTATATCGGATGATCATGACCTAGTTAGGTCATATTCGAAAATTGACCTGTCCTGCGCTCAGGTCAGATCAAGTTCAAATTTAACATCAATAACGTGTCTCGACGAGCGAGACACAATGTTGATAACTCCATTACTCTACCTTCATTTGTCAAAGAGTTATTGAAGAGAAGAAGAAAAAACACGTAACCTCTTGGGCCACCTGAGTTGACCTCGTAGAGGTCACATAACACAAATATGACTTGGATCTTTGCATTTAGCACAAGAATGGTGTAGGTAGCTGGTGAAAACTGGTCAAATTTAAGCATTTTCTGTGGATTTCGACGTGTTTTCATTTTCTCCATTTACTTATAATGGAAGTTTACCAAATGGAATTTACCTTAGGTCACCGATATTACAAATTCGAGATATACGAATTGTAGGTACTTATGGGCTATGGCCTAAATGAAACCTGCGAGTTTCAAACCGCTCGGTCGATCACTTTGGCAAGACCACAAACTTTCAAAAACTTGCTTGGAGGTGGGACCACTTAACATGACTTGTTGACCTGACCTGAGATGACTCGAGATAAAAAATGCCACACAATTTGGGTGATTGTTCCCAAAAGAGTTACGCCAAGTTTGGCGGCGCTTCCTGTCGACGTTTTCCAATATTTACGAAAACCTCAGGGGACGGATATCCAGCCCAAGTAGGTGCGCGTGTTAACCCTCGCCCTACGGGAGCTTTTTTCACCTTCGCCCTACGGGAGGGGGGTCCTAAAAAACCCTGTTAACTTCCAAACGGAGCAACATAGAGCAATGCGGTAAGAACCAACATGTTGCCGGTCATGTTTGAAATCTAACGGTATGCCATTTTTAGGTTTCAGGTCAACGAGTGACCTTCCAGATCAAGTGAATGACCTCGATCGACCACGTCCAGAACAGCGATTTTTTTCTCTCTCCAAACTTACAACTTTGAATTTGGGAATAATTTTATTTAATTCTTAAATTTAAATAAAATAATTTTAAAACCATAACGGTAGCCTAAGAAATTGTTGCTAACGAAATCAAAAGGTCATTATTTCCCTTTAAAGGGAAATAATGACCTTTTGATTTTTTTAACAACAATTTCTTAGGCTACCGTTATGGTTTTAAAATTATTTTATTTAAATTTAAGAATTAAAAACAATTATTCCCAAATTCAAAGTTGTAAGTTCGGAAAAAATACAAAACAAGTACCTTGTGTACTTCATGAAGGTCATTGACAAATTCGTCCTTCCCTACCATTGTTTACATCGAGTGCGGCATTTTTGGAGGCTCTGTGACATTTCCGATCAAACTGATCCGTGAAGCAATCCGTGAAGCATCCGTGATGCATGACTGACTATCAGTATAAGTCATGAATAACAACAACATGCAAACTATACCAACTCGAATGAAATAAGGGCGGAATTATTTGAACCCCAGGCAAGCAAGTATTCGCAAAGCACTCGGCACTGCGCCACAATGGCAAAAGGCGAGGGGAATGCATATTGGATACAATAGTATTACGGCATAAGTTTCTGAAGTGTCAACTGCTATGAAATACAGTGATAAAAGACCTTTAATAATGATTAACACAAAAATTCAAACTTTGAAGAAAACAAATGAATAAGTCTTTAATTAGCTTTGAACTCAAAATCAGATATATTTTGCAATGCTACACAAGAATGACACCAGTGACGTCATTAACGAACTTGCTACGGGACTTGGGTATACTAATCAGGAACAACGCGCCACAAATGGTTAAGTGCGCCGAGAAGCATGACAATGACTTTGTAAACAAATCGCCGACGCTCTCGACGAGGATCGCCGGGCATATAATCACAACAAGCAGAACGCACAATATATTTTCCACTCCATTGCGTAAAAAAGCAATACGGGAAAAGCCCGCAGTTTGATGAGGACCAAAAGTACTTGCAAGTACCGATCGTTAAAAGTGTGGAACGCTTATCAACTATAACTTGAAATATCTTTCGGTAGGAAAGTTTTCATGCAAAATGTGATGAATTTACAATATATTTTGGTCTCGTCTGACGATTTCAAGTGCTAACTCCTTTTTTTGTGGGAAAAGGTCATTATTTCCCTTTAATAACGATAACGAAAAACTGTTTACGCCATTGTGTTTATATTGTCAAGGCGCTTCGAATGATATACATGGTGACCTTGTTAAGTTAACTTAAAAATTTGACCTCAGGTCAAGGTCAAGTGGTGACTCAAGTAGGACATGTTGCCTATGGGAAGACGTGTCTCAACGAGACAAACACATTGATGTCTGTTTTACTTCTCTATCTACATTATGTCGGGAGTTATTGACACAAAAGTGATGGTGACCCTGCATGACCTCAAATGACCCAATAGGGGTCACTGAACAAAACTTACACTTGGATCATCAATAATATCCTATAATAACATGATCCAGAAGTAATTCGACTAATATCATGCATATCCTTGAAATAGGAAGCATTTGTATATTTCTCCATTTATTTTATTATGGGGAGTTTACGAAATTGACCTGACCTTAGATCACCGATATAGAAATTCCGAGATTAACAAATTGTTAGTACTTATGCCCTCATGACATCCTGTAAGTTTCAAACTGATCGGTGAAAACTCTGGCTTTGGCACAACTGCAAACATTTTTGGAGGTGGGGTCACTTGACCTGGTCTGGTGACCTGACCTGAGATGACCCGAGGTAATTTTTTTCTTCAAAGTGTGCGCAATTGATGTCCTAACAGGAGTGCAAAAATCCGGCGGCGCGCAGCGCCGCCGTTTTTACGCTATCTTTGAAAAACCTGAGGGGGGGGGCTGAAATCAACCCCCCCTGCAGTGCGCGGGTTAATATAGCCCCTGGGACTGCAATGTATCCCGCACAATTTACCATGTGCACTTGCATCGTTAAGAATCGTTAAATCTTTGTATGCAAGCAGCCTTGATTGCATGCGGGTTTTACTACAATCACGATTCATGAATCAACAGATCTGGTGGTGAATCGATTATTTTTTATTCAAGGAATTTTGATTGCACGATTCCAATCGATTCAATCAGAGTCGAATCAATAACCAGTCTGCACTATCGACTAATCGTCGCAGACAATCACAAGCGCCATCAAGCACAAATACTTTCAGTCTATTAATCGAGATACACAACGTTACCTGCAACGAAATGTACAGGGCCATCGAATGCCAAATACATTTTAAAATTGGTCTAATAACTCCAGAGATACGAGGCAGAAAAAGTTCCCAGTAATTCGCACTATGCAAAATATCCCGGTAACTGACGGGTTGGCGGCGGCGCTTACATCAAATAATCAATGACTCACAGTCGCAAAGTCGGCCAGTCACATGAACTACGTCAACACTGACATGAAACCGAACAGCGTGGGCCACTCGTTACTCAGGGCTCCCAAGGACCGAGTGGCCGGACCGAGTACTCATGGTCAGTAATCTGGACCCACCAAGGCAGCACGTCTCAGTCTCAACCTTGGACGCAAACCCCCGCGGGTATCCGGCGGGTGCCCGTCAGTCCAGCGGCACACGAGTTTCTCCCGTGCGAAACTATGTACCGTGAAAACGTCACGGTGGCGGGTCAAGGCGGCTCGCAGAGATCGGCCCGTGGCTCTGTACGCCACGAGACGCGGGGAGACGCGGAGCTACGCGAAGGGGAGCTGTAAAGGAGTGCCGTCGCATCCGCCGCCGCCGCCGCATCCGCCGCCGCCGCAGCCGACGCGAAGAGCTCAGTCGGCACAGCAGTTAACCGCCTGCAGGAGTCGGAGAGTCATCCATCCCATCCACTGACCACTGCGGCCACCCCGACCACCGCCCGGAGAGTCATCCATCCCATCCACTGACCACTGCGGCCACCCCGACCACCGCCGACGCTCGCTGAGCCGTGCCGTGCTGGACGAGACAGGACGGAGGACGTGCCGTGTCGGACGAGACAGGACGGAGGACGTGCCGTGTCGGACGAGACAGGACGGAGGACGTGCCGTGCCGTGCCGGACGAGACAGGACGGAGGACGTGCCGTGTCGGACGAGACAGGACGGAGGACGTGCCGTGTCGGACGAGACAGGACGGAGGACGTGCCGTGCCGTGCCGTGCCGGACGAGACAGGACGGAGGACGTGCCGTGTCGGACGAGACAGGACGGAGGACGTGCCGTGTCGGACGAGACAGGACGGAGGACGTGCCGTGTCGGACGAGACAGGACGGAGGACGTGCCGTGTCGGACGAGACAGGACGGAGGACGTGCCGTGCCGTGCCGGACGAGACAGGACGGAGGACGTGCCGTGACGAGACGTGACAGGACGGAGGGCGGGAGGAGGGGGGACGAGGAGAGCGTCACGCGAGCCCTGCCACCCCGACATCTGAATGGGCCGCGGTGCCGGCGCCGGCGCCCGGAGTCTCCTACTGCAGCCATGCCGCGGCGGCTGCTGCTGCAGGCGCTGCTGTGGGGCCTGCTGCAGGCGCAGAGGAGCAACGTTGAAGTTCAGGTGAGATAAGGCACCTTCGGGCCTTATTGCTGGGCGGTGTCGGAAAATCATTTGCCTTAAAAACGCCATGCCATTTTCTGTCTCTTTCCTCCCAATTCCATTCCGATTTATTTCACATTATGTCCCGGTTGTCCCCGTTCCTTTCAGTCCCTTCCGTTCTCATATCGTCAAGTTTCGATTCTGCTCTTATTCTGTTATTTTTCCGCTCAAATTTAGCTCATGCTATGTCCTCTTCCGTTCCGTTTCCGTTCCCGTTCCGTTTCCGTTCAGTTTCCGTTCCGTTTCCGTTCCCGTTCCACTTCCGTTCCACTTCCGTTCCGTTCCCGTTCCGTTTCCGTTTCCGTTTCCGTTTCCGTTCCGTTTCCGTTTCCGTTCCCGTTCCCGTTCCCGTTCCCGTTCCGTTTCGTTTTCGTTTCCGTTTCCGTTCCGTTTCCGTTTCCGTTCCGTTTCCGTTACTTTTCCGTTTCCGTTATGTTGTTACTTCCGTTTTGTTTCCGTTCCGTTTCGTTTGGAACGAGTTGGTTGATGGCAGATACCACAAGAATTGCCGCAGTCGAGGCAGATTCTATAGCGCCAAAGCCACACTTTTATTTCTCTTATGTTTAGTACTGACAGCCAACTTAATCCTATTAGTGGCAGGCTCCTGGCTAACCCTATTAGTGGCGGGGGATTCGCCACCCCCTCTCTCCCCGGAGATATCGAAATCTACTGGTCCGATTTTCAACATTTAAACAGGGTTCGACTCCCCTCAGACTGCTCTACATTTCTTTAAAAAAACATCTTGTTTTAACCCGCGCACTGCAGGGGCTTTGCGCCGAACACGAACTGCAGGGGGGGGGGGGTGATTTCCGCCCCCCCCTGAGATCTTGAAAACTACGCTACATAGCGGGAAGCGGAAAAAGGAATTTGATAGCTCCATACATGTTCTATCGAAAGTATTTCAGTGTTCTTTTAGGTCAGGTCAAAATTGAGGTCACCAGAGGTCATCAAAGGTCAAATTTTCCAGTTTTTCCTGTTTCAGGACATCGCTCCAGAAATTCCCATATATCTCAGAAACGATGCTAGTTATAAACAAACGGAAAAAAGCAAACGCCAGCCAGTGAAATTTACAATCGCTGAGGTGTCCTCAGATTTGATCTTAGGTCAATATTTGAGGCTCCAGAGGTCAAAAAGGGAAAAAAATCGTTTTTTTTATAAATCGTTTTTTGCTATTAACTTTTTACTTAATAAAGAAAGATAACGGAAAACTGTTTACGCCATTGTGTTTATCTTGGTAAGGCGCTTTGAATGATATATATGGTGACCTTGTTAAGTCAACTTAACAATTTGACCTCAGGTCAAGGTCAAGTGGTCACCCAAGTAGGGCATGTTGCATATGGGAAGACGTGTCTCGACGAGACAAACACATTGATGTCTGTTTTACTTCTCTATCTTCATTATGTCGGGAGTTATTGACAAAAAAGTGATGGTGACCTCGCATGACCTCAAATGACCCAATAGGGGTCACTGAACAAAAATTACACTTGGATCATCAAGAATATCCTATAATAACATCATACAGAAGTAATTGGACTAATATCATGCATATCCTTGAAATAGGAAGCATTTGTATATTTTCCCATTGACTTACCATGGGGAGGTTACGAAATTGACCTGACCTTAGGTCACTGATATCAAAATTCCGAGATAAACGAATTGTAAGTACTTATGCCCTCATGACATCCTGTAAGTTTCAAACTGATCGGTGAAAAACTCTGGCTTTGGCACAACTGCAAACATTTTTGGAGGTGGGGTCACTTGACCTGGTCTAGTGACCTGACCTGAGATGACCAGAGGTTATTTTTTTCTTCAAAGTGTGCACAATTGATGTCCTGACAGGTGTGCGAAAACCCGGCGGCGCTGCGCGCCGCCGTTTTTTCGCTATCTTTGAAAAAACCTGAGGGGGGGGGGGGCGGAAATCAACCCCCCTGCAGTGCGCGGGTTAATTGTGGTGACTGGGTAAAAATCCACTAATTGTATAACTTTTTTATAATCCATCATAACTCCTAGTTCTATAGACCGATTTTGGCCAAACTGATATGGATCGACAGCAAATTAATTCAAAATTGATATATCCTGGTCACATATGAAAATTCAAAATGCATAGGCGTTTCCAGGACCAAAAAGTATGTGGGGCAATATAATTACATTTTACCAGCTTGCTGCTGCATAGGACTATGAAAATGAGATAGCACCCGCTCTAACATAGAGACATAAAATAATGTCAAAAACATCTAAATGTGTTATCAGAGGAGACTCCAGGAAAGTGAAAAGGAGAGCAAGATGAAGATTTTGTGACCTCCCTTTTTTAGTTGCTGGAACCGCCTCCAACCGAAAAAAAATGGCTGCATTTCAGCATGAATGATCACCTTACATCCGTTTCAATATGTTCAAGCATTGGTATTTCTCGCAAAGTCGGTACAGACAGCTTTGTTCCATGAAGATCACGATGAACACGCTAAAACAGTTTCCGATTAGAACCTTCCTAATTACTAAGTCATGGAACCGCCCCTGTTCAAGCCATCGTCTTGAAATTTGCAGACAATCTGCCCAGACTATAGTTTTAGGAAAAGAGAGAAAAAAATCAGAAGTCTACCTTCAGCTATTTTGGAGATATTTGAGAAAAACATGAGGGGTGGGCAGAATCTGACCCCTCCCCCCCCCCCCCCAATAGGGTTAAACTCCATGAGGTTAATAAGTGTGCAGTGTACCGCTTCGGAAAATAGCAGCTTTCGACAGTCGACACTGCGTACATAGTGCGTATCCACTGTTGCAGGTAGACGGTAGATCACCGAACTACGCCTTCTCCTGGGGCTCAATAGATGGCGATGGTAACGGATACGGCCAGGAGGAACGCAGGAAGGGTGACGTCACTAGAGGATCTTACCAGGTCACACTGCCCAACGGCAAAACCCAGGTCAGTGTCTGCCGCTGTGTCTCATCTAACACACTCCGGAAAGCGTGTCCTGTTGCGTCGTAAGCACATTCTTTGCGCCGTGGCGATGTAAATAAAATCGCCTCCAAGTGCATATCGACGAATTATTCCACAAATATGCCACTTAACATTGTTTATACATCTGGATTGCAGGTGGTGAACTACTCTGTAGACGACCAGTCGGGGTACGTGGCGGACGTACGGTATGTGGACGGAGCCCAGGCCAGACCCGTGACGTATCCTCTGTCGGAGACAGGCTCTGCGCCCTCCATAACGAACGGCCCTGCTGGGCTCCGCAACTTCCAGCCACACACACCTCACTTTCGGTCGAAACCACCGGGGGAAACGTCTCGCTTCCAGCCCCAGTCGCCAGTGGAAACGCCCCGATTCCTGCCGCAGTTCTCACTCAAAACACCTTCCTTCCGGCCGCAGCAGACAGGGGAAACGCCTCACTTCCTACCAGAACCGCCAGGGGAAACTCCTCACTTCCTACCAGAACCGCCAGAGGAAACGTCTCACTACCTGCCGGAGTCACCTGAAACACACCAGTTCCGGCCTCAGTCGCCCCACTTCCGGTTTCCTCAACATCGGCCTTACTTACCGTCAGAACAGCCGCATTATGACGATGGCTTCAGGAGACACCCAGGCGAGGTCACGAGCTACAAACAAGTTCAGCCAGGTGAACCTCGTCAAAACCCATACTTCGGCCTCAGAGGTCACTTCTCGAACCCTGCGGATATCAAACACGTCGCACAGGTAGAAAGGCCTCTCTTGGATGCCGTTAAGTATGTTCCAAACATCCCAGAGAGCCCCTCGGAACCACCAACCCGCGGCCGAGGGTTCCTGGAACCAACCCTGCGCCCCTATCACCCTGTGTTTCCAAATGGGCGCGAGCCAGAGAAGGTGCCACCAAGATACCGGCCAGGAGTACCACTGGTCCCGCAAGACAGCCCTGCGCCAACCGGACTAGACCCGCTCGACTATTTGTACCCGCCACAGCTGAGCGATCCACATCCGACGCCGTCCCTAAGCGACCACTACCTTCCTCCCGTCTCTCCGCCGGTGGCACCATTCCACCTCAGTCCCGCCACCCCTCACAGCCGTTTCCGGCAGGGTGGGCCTCAGGGGTACTCGGCAGATGCAGCTGTGGTGCCTGGAGCATTACTGCGTCCTGACATCCCACCACTGGCCCCAGGCTGGGGCCGCAGAATGTCTCACTCGCCGCACTCTGATGGCACGGAGGAAGGAGCCGATATGCCGAGTGAGGAGGAAAAGATGAGCTCCCGGCACCGGCAGCAAAGAAGAAGGAATGATGAACGGAAGCCAAACAATTTTGAGAATTCGCCCCAGGCAAACAAGGACAGTAGCATGATATTTGAAACTGAAGTGCCAACCAATCAGGGGACAACACGGAAGGACTATGCAGAATTCTATCCAACGCTTCCTCCGTTGTTTCCGAAGAACAGAACCACGCCACCAAAGTCGAGGCATCAGCTCCTGAGCAACGCCCGATCTACCCAAGAACACATCACCACAGGCACAAATCCGTCTGACGACGCTTGGGACCCGAACATGTTGTCCCGGTGGGCGCCCGATAGAATAAACTCATCAGACTCTGTGCATAACACACTCCTCGCTACCGGCTCCGGCGGGGTCCAGCAGACTCCCCGAAGCTGGCATCGCACGACCACGGCGCCGAAGTTCCGCTACCTACCGACCCTGCCGTCAGCCGTGTTCCGCGGGGCGCCGAATGAAGGACGCAGGCGCGACGGAGATGCAGGGACCTCGGAGAGTCATCCCCCGCAACACAGTGACTTCCCCAGGCCGAGGACGCGGGTCGGGACCGGGTCTTCGACTGGCGAAGGGAGGAATCGTACGCTTGACGGAGTCATGCACGGCGGTCTGGGTAACGGCTCTGGGGCAAACCAGCAGTTGGAGACGGCGTCGGGAGGTGGCAGCACAGTCGCCGATCAGAAGGTTATTTACCGCGAGACGAGAGATGGCGACTTTGATAACGCGTCAGTCACGGCATCCTATGTCGCGGCGGCCTCGACATTTTCCACCAGGTTTGCCGACAGACAGGCCAGGATAACCACTCCAAGGACAGCTTTTCGAGCATCTGAAGAAATATATAACCCCATGGAGAAGATTGGTGAAATTGTGGCCTCAACAGACAAGAGCGACGCAGGTTATCCTCACACAGGTAGTGCAGAATTTCAGTTTTCCAAGGTTAAAGGGTATAATGACAGCACAGCACCAGCACAATATTTCGAATCGGAAAAAGGCACGGAAAGAGTAGCTGAAAATATCATCCCTGAATCTGATGAAACTGGCGAGGATGGTCGCATAAAACGTCCTTACTTGAGATCACAGGTGTCAAAAGAAAACAATATCGATGAGCTTAAGCCGTTGGAGATAGTTCGAAAATCGGAAAAGAACCGGCATGTCCTCAATGATGGGAAAATAATGAGCAAATCACTTAAAATTGATACAATCCAACAAACTCTCAATGACCGAAAACCTGTTCTCATAATACAAATATTTAACAAAACGGCATTGTTAAGCCAGGAAGTCTTCAGAGCCAGAGAAATAAAGCGAAGGAAGATGCCATCTCTTCGAAAGATAATCAGAATGTTCAACAGCACCTCTCACTCTAGCCCGCACAACACAGCTGACCCCAGACCACCAGCAGACATCCCGCCTCTCGACAGCACCACCGACACATCCCACAGACGAATCTCCGCCAGGCCCAACACTACCCAGATCCAGCCCACCGCCAGACCAAACACTACCCAGACCCGACCCACCACCAGGCCGGGAGCCCACGCGTTCAGGGTCACCACCTACCGGCCTGTCTTCTCAGAGTACATGCAGCAGTTCACCTCAGCAGCGCCACCTGTTGTCGGGCAGGGAGAGGAGACAGTAACGCCCTCTAACATCGGGCGGGATGAGGAGGCAGAGGCGCCACCTATTCTCAGGTCTTCTCAGTCACCAGGCTGGCCGAGACACGAGGCGACAGCCGGGAGGCAGACGCTGCCACCGCCTGACGACGAGGTGTTGCCCTCTTCTGGTGACGATCGCTCGCCGCAGACGGGTATCGCCTCCAGTACGGCACCGCCTCCAACAGCCGCAGCGAAGGACCCTGTCCGGTCTCCGAACTCCACCACCAGGGTGGCGTCTCCAGGTCGATCCAGCCCATCAGCGCAGCATACGACGGCGGCGTATCCATCTCCCAGCACAGTCGGCACTGCATTACCCCTTCAATGGAAGAGCAAGAATATCGCGGGAGGCAGCATCACGTCACGGCCGGAGACTCCACGGTTCACGGAGATCAGCGCCTTCTCCAGCAGAAAGCTGCATCTTCCAACAACGCGTCCTCGCTCTCTCTGGTCGCTCATTCAGCAGGAACCCACTGTAGAACACCACAGAAATACCCCACACCGCCAGAAATCCGTCAGACGCTGCTGCTCCCCTCAGCGGATGGACCCCAGTCGGATCGTGGCTCCCCTCTCCAGTCTGTTCGGAAGAAGAATCGGCCGGCTGCCTGACCAACACCCCCCGGCTGTCCCGCTGAGCGACCGGCGTCTGAGCGACGACCAGCGACGGGCGACCCTGGGGCGGCGCGGACGACTGCCGAGTCTCAGACGACCAGCAGGTCAGGTTGGCCGGGGGACGGTCAAGAAGAAATGGGAACGCCAAGATATGATGGAGATGGCATCGAGGGTGACTCAGGCAGGCGACAATACATTCGCAGGTGGAAGACCGAGCCAGGCAAGTCGGAAAGATGCTTCGCCAAAGTTCAGTCGCCGACCGGGTTCCGGTGACGCGACAGCGCCACCTCATTCTGATAGGACGCACTCTTCAGCGCCATCTATACTTAGTTACCCATCTCCGCCACCAGGGCGGCGCCACCCATCCCTGCTAAGCAGCCTGCTGCGACGCACGGAGGCTGCAGGAACATCGCTACCGCCCCCGCCGCCTGAACGGACGAGCGCTGACGGCCTGGCTGGTCCGCCCACCACCCCGAGAACGCCGCCGCTGCGGTGGCCTGGGGCCGCGGCAGGCTACATCCAGAGCGTGCACTGGATTCAGGCGTTTCTGCCGCTCTTCTACAGCAGCGACCCCACCCGCCGCCTCCAGCGACCGGCAGAGCCGTGTCGTTGAGCATTCAGGCGTTCCTGCCGCTCTTCTACAGCAGCGACCCCACCCGCCGCCTCCAGCCACCGGCAGAGCCGTGTCGTTGAGCCTCACCGTGTTTTGTGTAATTGTACATATGCATGTGTGTAGCTTATTAACTGTAAGTCGTTGATAGTGAGAAGTTTGATAAGGAAGTTGTTGCCATAAAGGCGACGTCGCTTTAAGTCATCGAAGTAGAATCGCCGCGTTGCGTAAACGCTTGTTAAGACTTATGACGTCACGTATATTGCAGCAATACATTGTAAAACTTCTTTTCGAGCAGTACTGCTCCAGACACAAACGGTGTATCAGACCAGACACAAACGCTGAATGGATATATTGGATATGAACAGGCTGGATGCTGGATACGAACACTACTTACCAAACGAAAAAATGCATCTTGCGGAACCATGTGAGTGGAGGACTTCGAATGACGAATTTGCGGAGTAGCTCAGAGTTTACGGGACCAAGCCAGCAGTAGCATACATTGAGCGAGAACGTGTACATGTCATTCCCAGTATAGTGAAAGTGGTTGGCACGCCAAAGAAATACTTTGAGGGGAAAAGTAACTACTCCCGCTGTTTCAGGTGGGGAAATAGTGCAGATAAGCCACAAACCTGTACTGATGTGCAATATGTGAGCATGAGGCGCACTATGCCCTTGTCAAACAAGAGGATAGCTCGCAGGTTACCAATGACACCATGGAATGATGGAATATGATGCAGAAGAGAAGCCATGCGCTTTTACGCCGGCCTTATCTCCCACGCTTGAACTTTCCACCGCCGCCTCGCGCCTTCTTGTTCGCACCAGTCTTTTTCGCGTCCAGCTGAAATACAAAAAAGATAACCACATAGCTTACACTTTTGCCGTGCTTCTACGCGTTCCGCAGACCTGATACAACTCAAAACTACCTACCGGCTAAACAGGCTGGGCACTTCCCTCGAAACCACTGAGGAAAACCTCACGTAGATTGGAAAAACATGGAGCCGACAACGAACGGTAAACTCCTCAGCCGTATTCTAGTTATTATTTCATTACCCTTGCAGCACATAACATTATTTTGAATTCTTTTTAAGTTATGTTCGTAATAAAAAGAAAATAACGTCCATACGTTGGTAAGGCTTGATTCGATTTTCTGCCTACTACTTGATTCGATTTTCTGCTTACTACTTGATTCGATTTTCTGCTTACTACTGACAGCATTTGATGTTCTGCTGCTCTTCGGCGGAGCAATGCAAGAATGGGAAAATTCAGACCACATGTGCGATGTCCAATCATCACGGGGAGGGCGGTCTCAACCCGACCCCCGAGTGTCGCAATGTGCCGAAATACGGATCCCACGCAGCCGATTTCGTCTGCATGGGCCGAGTTCTAACGATTTGCTTTGTTTGGGAGGTCCGATCCAGCCCCCAACAGGGCACGTACTGGAAGATGGAAGGCAAGCCTTCTGGTAAGTCAACTTAATCCACCATTCATTCGTCCATTCTCCATTCCACCACCATTCTCCGTCACAAATGATCAGATATCAGGCATGCGCTTGGAAAATAGAAAGGGATCCTAGATACAAGATAATTCCTCTACAAAGTCCAGCAGCCTACCTAGGTTCCCACCAGACATCTCAACAGAACATAACAGTGGATTATTTGTATCCATATGGACCTCTTTTTGCTGATCACAAGGTCAAACGGCTCCATTCCGAGGAGAAATTAGATTTTCCTGTAGTGTGTATCTGCCAGACAAATTTCCCTCACAATCAACATTTCTAGTGAAGCTGGTGTTCACTACCACCGCAAACCCAGTGGACAATAAATGCCCCACTTCTATGGGCAGGTGGGTACGAAAGTGGACGTTCTAATGTCCTAGAGACAACTTAACACCTGGGCAGTGAGCAACCGACCTGAAAACTTGCCGGTGTACCGACGAACCTCGATATCGAACCAAAGAACACTCAACAATGCTTCAGCCATTCAAAAAATACAGTACCTATATCAAAACACATGTTATCTCTAGATGGAATAATGGGTGTTTAACAATATGGATCTTTTAAGTTAGCATTATAATTCGGGCCACTTGCACCAAGTAGTTTGAAAGAGTCGTAAAGCACCGTCAGCACATCATTATGTCTCACGTACGCAGCACGCGCGGCCGACTGATGCTCCCAGCCCGTCGGCGAACCTCACCTTCCGTTTGCCGGCGTTCGGGTTGGGCAGCACCTTGAAGAAGGAGTCGAGCCGGCCCTGAGTGGTGGTGTTGCGGGCCTTGGCCAGTTTCTTGGACCCGTTCCTGATACGATCCTCGTTGAATCCCTTGTCACCGCACATGAAGGCTACCAGACCGTCCTCGTCCGGATCCACCCACTTCAGCTGCGGGTCAGGTCAGGTCAGGTCAGATCAGGTCAGGGCAGTCACGCTCACGGGTGTGCGTTTTCTGTGTTGTGACGGGTGTCCGTTTTCTATGTTGTCAGGTCAGGTCAGATCAGGTCAGGGCATGTCAGTCAGACTCAGGGCAGGGCAGGGCAGGGCAGGGCAGGGCAGGGCAGGGCAGGACAGGACAGGACAGGACAGGACAGGACAGGACAGGACAGGACAGGACAGGACAGGACAGGACAGGACAGGACAGGACAGGACAGGACAGGACAGGACAGGACAGGACAGGACAGGGCAGGACAGTTCAGGGCAGGACAGGGCAGGGCAGGGCAGGGCAGGGCAGGGCAGGGCAGGGCAGGGCAGGGCAGGGCAGGGCAGGGCAGGGCAGGGCAGGGCAGGGCAGGGCAGGGCAGGGCAGGGCAGGGCAGGGCAGGGCAGGGCAGGGCAGGGCAGGGCAGGGCAGGGCAGGGCAGGGCAGGGCAGGGCAGGGCAGTGCAGTGCAGTGCAGTGCAGTGCAGTGCAGTGCAGGGCAGGGACAGCACAGGGACAGGACAGGATCAGGACCAGGATAGGTTAAGGACATATCAATGCAAGATCAGGACAGGACAGGTCTGATCAGGTCGGTGACAGCATTGCCACGTGTCGGGTCAGATCACGCGGGGTAAGTCGGCTCTCGATGGGAGTTCACTAGCGACCACGAGACCAATAACTCTGACTGGTGATGATGGCAAACACCAGTCCACACCCGACGACACTACTTCACAGCCACACGAGCTGTTGACATACACAGCATCACACACAGGGGGTCAGTGCCTGGAGCCTTCGCACGCCAGCCTCCTCCGAGGCCAAACACGCCCGGCCAAGCCTCCCAGCCAGTCGCATGCCTGTTTATCGCGGATGAGTTACGACGCAGTACGGCACACAAACAGTTCCGGCAGTACCGGACACAAACAGTTCCGACAGTACCGGACACAAACAGTACCGACAGTACCGGACACAAACAGTACCGACAGTACCGGACACAAACATCACCGACAGTACCGGACACAAACAGAACCGACCCTACCGGGCACAAACAGTTCTGACAGTACCGGACACAAAGAGTTCCGACAGTACCGGACACAAACAGTTCCGACAGTACCGGACACAAACAGTTCCGACAGTACCGGACACAAACAGTTCCAACAGTACCAGACACAAACAGCTCCTACAGTACCGACAGTACCGGACACAAACAGCACCGACAGTACCGGACACAAACAGCTCCGACAGTACCGGACACAAACAGTTCCGACAGTACCGGACACAAACAGCACCGACAGTACCGGACACAAACAGCACCGGACACAAACAGCACAAACAGTACTGGACACACACAGCACCGACAGTACCGGACACAAACAGCTCCGACAGTACCGGACACAAACAGCACCGACAGTACCGGACACAAACAGCTCAGACAGTACCGGACACAAACAGTACCGACAGTACTGGACACAAACAGTTCTGACAGTACCGGACACAAACAGCACCGACAGTACCGGACACAAACAGTACCGGACATAAACAGTACCGGACACAAACAGTACCGGACACAAACAGTACCGGACACAAACAGTACCGGACACAAACAACACAAACAGTACCGGACACAAACAGCTCCGACAGTACCGGACACAAACAGCACCGACAGTACCGGACACAAACAGCTCAGACAGTACCGGACACAAACAGTACCGACAGTACTGGACACAAACAGCACCGGACACAAACATCACCGACAGTACCGACAGTACCGGACACAGACAACTCCGACAGTACCGGACACAAACAGCTCCGACAGTACCGACAGTACCGCACACAAAAAGCACCGATAGTACCGGACACAAACAGCTCCGACAGTACCGGACACAAACCACCGAGAGTACCGGACACAAACAGCACCGACAGTACCGGACACAAACATCACCGACAGTACCGGACACAAACCACCGACAGTACCGGACACAAACATCACCGACAGTACCGACAATACCGGATACAAACAGCACCGACAGTACCGGACACAAACAACACCGACAGTACCGGACACAAACATCACCGACAGTACCGACAATACCGGATACAAACAGCACCGACAGTACCGGACACAAACAGTACTGACCGTACCGGACACAAACAGCTCCGACCGTACCGGACACAAACAGCTCCGACAGTACCGGGCACACACACAGCACCGACAGTACCGACAGTACCGGACACACACACAGCACCGACCGTACCGGACACAAACAACACCGACAGTACCGGGCACAAACAGCTCCGACAGCACCGGACACAAACAGCACCGACAGTACCGGACACAAACAGCACCGGGCACAAACATCACCGACAGTACCGACAGTACCGGACACAGACAACTCCGACAGTACCGGACACAAACAGCTCCGACAGCACCGGACACAAAAAGCACCGAGAGTACCGGACACAAACAGCTCCGACAGTACCGGACACAAACCACCGAGAGTACCGGACACAAACAGCACCGACAGTACCGGACACAAACATCACCGACAGTACCGGACACAAACAGCGCCGACAGTACCAGACACAAACAGCTCCGTCAGTACCAGAGTCCGGACATAAACAGCTCCGACAGTACCGGACACAAACAGCACCGACAGTACTGGACACAAACAGCGCCGACAGTACCGGACACAAACAGCACCGGATACAAACAGCACCAGACACAAACAGTACCGGACACAAACAGTACCGACAGTACCGGACACAAACAGCACCGACAGTACCGGACACAAACAGCACCGACAGTACCGACAGTACCGGATACAAACAGCACCGACAGTACCGGACACAAACAGCACCGACCCTACCGGACACAAACAGTTCTGACAGTACCGGATACACACAGTTCTGGCAGTACCGGATACAACCAGTTCTGACAGTACCGGACACAAACAGTTCCGACAGTACCGGACACAAAACAGTTCCGACAGTATCGGACACACACAGTTCCGACAGTACCGGATACAAACAGTTCCGACAGTACCGGACACAAACAGCTCCTACAGTATCGACAGCACCGGACACAAACAGCACCGACAGTACCGGACACAAACAGCACCGGGCACAAACATCACCGACAGTACCGACAGTACCGGACACAGACAACTCCGACAGTACCGGACACAAACAGCTCCGACAGTACCGACAGTACCGGACACAAAAAGCACCGAGAGTACCGGACACAAACAGCTCCGACAGTACCGGACACAAACCACCGAGAGTACCGGACACAAACATCACCGACAGTACCGGACACAAACATCACCGACAGTACCGGACACAAACAGCACCGACAGTACCAGACACAAACAGCTCCGACAGTACCGGAGTCCGGACATAAACAGCTCCGACAGTACCGGACACAAACAGCACCGACAGTACTGGACACAAACAGCGCCGACAGTACCGGACACAAACAGCACCGGATACAAACAGCACCAGACACAAACAGTACCGGACACAAACAGTACCGACAGTCCCGGACACAAACAGCACCGACAGTACCGGACACAAACAGCACCGACAGTACCGACAGTACCGGATACAAACAGCACCGACAGTACCGGACACAAACAGCACCGACCCTACCGGACACAAACAGTTCTGACAGTACCGGATACACACAGTTCTGGCAGTACCGGATACAACCAGTTCTGACAGTACCGGACACAAACAGTTCCGACAGTACCGGACACAAACAGTTCCGACAGTATCGGACACACACAGTTCCGACAGTACCGGATACAAACAGTTCCGACAGTACCGGACACAAACAGCTCCTACAGTATCGACAGTACCGGACACACACAGCATCGACAGTACCGGACACAAACAGCTCCGACAGTACCGGACACAAACAGCACCGGACACAAACAGCACCGGACACAAACAGTACCGGACACAAACAGCTCCGACAGTACCGGACACAAACAGCTCCGACAGTACCGGACACAAACAGTACCGGACACAAACATCACCGACAGTGCCGGACACAAACAGATCCGACAGTACCGGACACAAACAGTGCCGACCGTACCGGACACAAACAGCTCCGACAGTGCCGGACACAAACAGCTCCGACCGTACCGGACACAAACAGCACCGGGCACAAACAGTACCGGGCACAAACAGCACCGACAGTACCGGACACAAACAGCACCGACAGTACCGGACACAAACAGCACCGACATTACCGGACACAAACATCACCGACAGTACCGACAGTACCGGATACAAACAGCACCGACAGTACCGGACACAAACAGTACCGACAGTACCGGACACAAACAGCTCCGACAGTACCGGACACAAACAGCTCCGACAGTACCGACAGTACCGGACACAAACAGCTCCGACAGCACCGGACACAAACAGCTCCGATAGTACCGGACACAAACAGCACCGACAGTACCGGACACAAACAGCACCGACATTACCGGACACAAACAGCACCGACAGTACCGGACACAAACATCACCGACAGTACCGACAGTACCGGACACAAACAGCTCCGACAGTACCGGGCACACACACAGCACCGACAGTACCGACAGTACCGGACACACACACAGCACCGACCGTACCGGACACAAACAATACCGACAGTACCGGGCACAAACAGCTCCGACAGCACCGGACACAAACAGCACCGACAGTACCGGACACAAACAGCACCGGGCACAAACATCACCGACAGTACCGACAGTACCGGACACAGACAACTCCGACA
This sequence comes from Chirona hameri, assembly GCA_036785665.1. Classification (NCBI taxonomy): domain Eukaryota; kingdom Metazoa; phylum Arthropoda; class Thecostraca; order Balanomorpha; family Balanidae; genus Chirona; species Chirona hameri. The sequence goes on from JAXIVJ010006145.1 coordinate 56,371, forward strand.
GTACCGGACACAAACAGCTCCGACAGTACCGACAGTACCGGACACAAACAGCTCCGACAGCACCGGACACAAACAGCTCCGATAGTACCGGACACAAACAGCACCGACAGTACCGGACACAAACAGCACCGACATTACCGGACACAAACAGCACCGACAGTACCGGACACAAACATCACCGACAGTACCGACAGTACCGGACACAAACAGCTCCGACAGTACCGAACACAAACAGCTCCGACAGTACCGACAGTACCGGACACACAGCACCGACAGTACCGGGCACAAACATCACCGACAGTACCGACAGTACCGGACATAAACAGCACCGACAGTACCGGACACAAACATCACCGACAGTACCGGACATAAACAGCACCGACAGTACCGGCCACAAACAGCACCGACAGTACCGACAGTCAGCAGGTCGGGCGGCGCTGAGCAGTGGGCACCAATCGGCCGCAGATCGGCCACCGTTCGCCCGCGCTGCACGCTCCACCGGCACCGGGGAAACCGACGGAGAGCCGAGACACACGCGGAGGCGGGGCCGTGTCTCCGGGCGGAATATACAACAACGATGCGACAACGCCGATGACAGCGGTGAGGTCACGCTGACTCCTTTGACGTCAGCAATGACGTCAGAGATGACGATGGCAGGTGCAGCCCGAGTCTAGTCAATCCTGGTCAGCTTAGTCAGTCCGGTTCGTTATGCCGTTAAACCGTTATTGATCACATATTGATTGATTGATCACTCATCGCAGGTCGACTGTGCGTTGTTGTATGCGTGCGTTGTATAACTGTTTGTATTGCAAGACGTTGTTGTATTTGCTTTTCACGGGCTGCTGCAGACCAATAATACCACCTGAGGCGGCATTTTTATTGCGCAACAAAGCTGGCTGAGGTCAAATTCGGTGACCATAGTGTTCCAGCGTCCCAACATCAGTAACAACGTTTACCATCGCCCGTCAGAATCCAGTACCCACCCACGTACTGCCCGTCACTACTCACAATCGCCCGTCAGAATCCAGTACCCACCCACGTACTGCCCGTCACTACTCACAATCGCCCGTCAGAACCCAATACCCACCCACGTACCGGCCGTCACTACTCACAATCGTCCGTCAGAATCCAGTACCCACCCAAGGTACACCCACCACTACTCACAATCGCCCGTCAGAATCCAGTACCCACCCACGTACCGGCCGTCACTACTCACAATCGCCCGTCAGAATCCAGTACCCACCCACGTACCGGCCGTCACTACTCACAATCGCCCGTCAGAATCCAGTACCCACCCACGTACCGGCCGTCACTACTCACAATCGCCCGTCAGAATCCAGTACCCACCCACGTACCGCCCATCACTACTCACAATCGCCCGTCAGAATCCAGTACCCACCCACGTACTGCCCGTCACTACTCACAATCGCCCGTCAGAATCCAGTACCCACCCACGTACCGGCCGTCACTACTCACAATCGCCCGTCAGAATCCAGTACCCACCCACGTACCGCCCATCACTACTCACAATCGCCCGTCAGAATCCAGTACCCACCCACGCACCGGCCGTCACTACTCACAATCGCCCGTCAGAATCCAGTACCCACCCACGTACTTTCCGTCACTACCCACAATCGCCCGTCAGAATCCAGTACCCACCCACGTACTGCCCGTCACTACTCACAATCGCCCGTCAGAATCCAGTACCCACCCACGTACCGGCCGTCAATACTCACAATCGCCCGTCAGAATCCAGTACCCACCCACGTACACCCGTCACTATTCACAATCGCCCGTCAGAATCCAGTACCCACCCACGTTCACCCGTCACTACTCACAATCGCCCGTCAGAACCCAGTACCCACCCACGTACTGCCCGTCACTACTCACAATCGCCCATCAGAATCCAGTACCCACCCACGTACTGCCCGTCACTACACACAATCGCCCGTCAGAATACAGTACCCACCCACGTACACCCGTCACTACTCACAATCCCCGTCAGAACCCAGTACCCACCCACGTACTGCCCGTCACTACTCACAATCGTCCGTCAGAATCCAGTACCCACCCACGTACCGGCCGTCACTATTCACAATCGCCCGTCAGAATCCAGTACCCACCCACGTACCGGCCGTCACTACTCACAATCGCCCGTCAGAATCCAGTACCCACCCACGTACCGGCCGTCACTACTCACAATCGCCCGTCAGAATCCAGTACCCACCCACGTACCGCCCGTCACTACTCACAATCGTCCGTCAGAATCCAGTACCCACCCACGTACCGGCCGTCACTACTCACAATCGCCCGTCAGAATCCAGTACCCACCCACGTACCGGCCGTCACTACTCACAATCGCCCGTCAGAATCCAGTACCCACCCACGTACCGGCCGTCACTACTCACAATCGCCCGTCAGAATCCAGTACCCACCCACGTACCGCCCGTCACTACTCACACTCAGTACCCACATCTACCACCGCCGCTGGTCAGTACTCATTGCCCACCTCTATTTCGGCCGGATCGGTGACATCTGGCTCGATGAACAGTCTTCGCGCCTCGGCGTATTGCCAGTCCTCGGGCACCGTGTACTTGCTCTTGTCTATGTTCTCCACGATGGCATCAATGCTGCGATGCTTCTGTATCAGCTCGATGGCTCGCTTCGGGCCGATGCCACGGATCGAGTCGCAGTAGTCACAGCCCATCAGGATGCACAGATCGATAAACTGGACAGCAAACAGGGGAGGCGCGTCACGAGATGAGCGGGCAGGCTGGACTGAGATGGTTACAAAACAGTCATTCAATACAGCGGGGCAGGCTGGACTGAGATGGTTACAAAACAGTCATTCAATACAGCGGAGCAGGCTGGACTGAGATGGTTACAAAACAGTCATTCAATTCAGCGGGGCAGGCTGGACTGAGATGGTTACAAAACAGTCATTCAATACAGCGGGGCAGGCTGGACTGAGATAGTTACAAAACAGTCATTCAATACAGCGGAATAGGCTGGACTGAGATGGTTACAAAACAGTCATTCAATACTTCTGGTCAAAATGACTGAGGTCAGAAAACGTAGCTCTTAAAAAGATATCGTGAGACTGAGAAGGTGAACTTAGGATCTGAAACATAGTAAAAATCTGAAACTCTGAGCCCTTCACCAACAGTGCGTTTAAGACAAAAAGAAAGGCATGCCAGCACAAAAACACGACACAATGAGAACATTCTTCACAAATAAGAATATGTAATCAAACATTATGAGCAGGCCCTTCCAAGCCCAAAAGCAAGTATACAAGCATTCTACCTCAGTTCCTCATGAATACCGGGGGCGGCCGTCCCTAGCCCGTCCTGCCGCCCTCCCGCCGTCCTGCGGCCTTCCTATCGCGCTCCTGCTGTCCTGCGGCCTTCCTATCACCCTCCCGCTGTCCTGCGGCCTTCCTATCGCCCTCCCGCTGTCCTGCCGCCTTCCTATCGCCCTCCCGCTGTCCTGCGGCCTTCCTGTCGCCCTCCTGCTGTCCTGCGGCCCTCCTGCGGCCCTCCTATCGCCCTCCCACTGTCCTGCGGCCCTCCCGCCGTCCTGCGGCCTTCCTATTGCCCTCCCGCTGTCCTGCGGGCTTCCTATCGCCCTCCCGCTGTCATGCGGCCTTCCTATCGCCCTCCCGCTGTCCTGCGGCCTTCCTATCGCCCTCCCGCTGTCCTGCAGCTTTCCTATCGCCCTCCCGCTGTCATGCGGCCTTTCTATCGCCCTCCCGCTGTCCTGCGGCCTTCCTATCGCCCTCCCGCTGTCCTGCGGCCTTCCTATCGCCCTCCCGCTGTCCTGCGGCCTTCCTATCGCCCTCCCGCTGTCCTGCGGCCTTCATATCGCCCTCCCGCTGTCCTGCGGCCTTCCTATCGCCCTCCCGCTGTCCTGCGGTCTTCCTATCGCCCACCTGCCGTCCTGCGGCCTTCCTATCGCCCTCCCGCTGTCCTTCCTATCGCCCTCCCGCTGTCCTGCGGCCTTTCTATCGCCCTCCCGCTGTCCTGCGGCCTTCCTATCGCCCTCCCGCTGTCCTGCGGCCTTCCTATCGCCCTCCCGCGGCCTTCCTATCGCCCTCCCGCTGTCCTGCTGCCTTCCTATCGCCCTCCCGCTGTCATGCGGCCTTCCTATCGCCCTCCCGCTGTCCTGCGGCCTTCCTATCGCCCACCTGCCGTCCTGCGGCCTTCCTATCGCCCTCCCGCTGGCCTTCCTATCGCCCTCCCGCTGTCCTTCCTATCGCCCTCCCGCTGTCCTGCGGCCTTCCTATCGCCCTCCCGCTGTCCTGCGGCCTTCCTATCGCCCTCCCGCTGTCCTGCGGCCTTCCTATCGCCCTCCCGCTGTCCTGCGGCCTTCCTATCGCCCTCCCGCTGTCCTGCGGCCTTCCTGTCGCCCTCCCACTGTCCTGCGGCCTTCCTATCGCCTTCCCGCTGTCCTGCGGCCTTCCTATCACCCTCCTGCTGTCCTGCGGCCTTCCTATCGCCCACCTGCTGTCCTGCGGCCTTCATATCGCCCACCTGCTGTCCTGCGGCCTTCCAATCGCCATCCTGCTGTCCTGCGGCCTTCCTATCGCCCGCATGCTGCCCTGCGGCCCTCCTGCTGTCCTGCGGCCTTCCTATCACCCTCCTGCTGTCCTGCGGCTTTCCTATCGCCCTCCTGATGTCCTGCGGCCTTCCTATCGCCCTCCTGCTGTCCTGCGGCCTTCCTATCGCCCTCCTGCTGTCCTGCGGCCTTCCTATCGCCCTCCTGCTGTCCTGCGACCTTCATATCGCCCTCCTATCACCCTCCTGCTGTCCTGCGGCCTTCCTATCGCCCTCCTGCTGTCCTGCGGCCCTCCTGCTGTCCTGCGGCCTTCCTATCGCCCTCCTGCTGTCCTGCGGCCTTCTTATCGCCCTCCTGCTGTCCTGCGGCCCTCCTATCGCCCACCTGCTGTCCTGCGGTCTTCCTATCGCCCTCCCGCTGTCCTGCGGCCTTCCTATCGCCCACCTGCTGTCCTGCGGCCTTCCTATCACCCTCCTATCGCCCTCCTGCTGTCCTGCGGCCTTCCTATCGCCCTCCTGCTGTCCTGCGGCCCTTCTATCGCCCTCCTGCTGTCCTGCGGCCCTCATATCGCCCTACTGCTGTCCCGCTACCCGCTTGCCGCCGACTAACCTCCTGCTGCGACAGTCCCGACTCCTGCAGGACGTTGTCGAGGTGGAACTCCTTGATGGGCATCTTCCTGGCCTCGCTGAAGGTCATGTGTCTCAGCAGCACGTTGGAGCCGAACGTCAGCGCGTCCATGTCCTCTGTGGCGGTGCCGTACAACTTCCCCGCCTTCACCAGGGCGGCACACTGCGCCTCCGCCTCACAGGGGGCCTGAGGAAACCAGGGACGGAGGGAGTGTCAGACACCTTTCCCGCCTTCACCAGTGCGGTACACTGCGCCTCCGCCTCACAGGGGGCCTGAGGAAACCAGGGACGGAGGGTCAGACACCTTCCCCGCCTTCACCAGGGCGGCACACTGCGCCTCCGTCGACGAACCTCGAATTACAACTAATGAATAATTAACTATATAATACACACATACAATAATAACATAATATATAATAATCATATATAATATATCATACTAATATATCATACTAATATATAATACTAATATATAATACAAATATAATCAATAATATAAATATAATAAATAATACAAAATATATTTCATAATAATAAATAATATAATAAATAAATTATGAAGTTATATGATTACATAGGGCATAACTAATAAATAAATAACAGTAACATTAAAACAATGTCAGCAAGGAACATAAGGAACACAAGGAACACAAGGAACACAAGGAACACAAGGAACACAAGGAACACAAGGAACACAAGGAACACAAGGAACACAAGGAACACAAGGAACAGCAAGGTCCTAAGTTTGTAAAGCATACCACATGCTACGCCGTAACAAAATGCATATGCATGCATCATTCGGCATGTCTTTTGCTGGCTAAAAAAACGACATTACACAAACCAATAACACAGCAATAACAAACCGACATTACACAAGCCAATAACACAGCAATAACAAACCGACATTACACAAATCAATAACACAGCAATAACAAACGACATTACTCAAATCAATAACACAGCAATAAAAAACCGACATTACACAAACGAATAACACAGCAATAACAAACCGACATTACACAAACGAATAACACAGCAATAACAAACCGACATTACACAAACGAATAACACAGCATCACCGAAAACATCGAATGACACTACACAAACCTCCACGTACAGTGTCCATCGCAACAAAATGCAAGCCTGCATTATCTGGCCTCCATCCTAACAAACCGACACCGCATACACCCACAAAACAGCAGTAACCAGAAACGCCCCGAGGCTCCCGACTTACCTCCACGTAGGGAATGCCCATCAGTTTGAGCAGCTGTTTGCAACCGTCCACGTGCGCCTTTGTGACCTTGACCAGGCGCCGGCTGAACTTGTCAACGTCCTGCTGGTTGCCTGTCGGGCGCGGAGAGCGGCGTCAGGGGACCGCCGAGACAACGTGAATCGCCTCCTTCTGACAGAGAGCACGGTCAGTTCTGAATCGAAAGCGGCGCGGACGTTGAGCGCGATACAACGGTCAGAGCTGGTACAAAATAACTAGCGATCTAACTGAAGCTGGTTACGAAAACTCGAGTTAAACGGTTATGCATAGCAAAGCTCGGCTAGGCGTGCCTTCTCCCATCGCACGGTGATGTAAAGTGTCTCAGTGTCTCAAAGCATCAGTGTATCAGTGTCTCAAAGTAGCAGTGTATCAGTGTCTCAAAGTATCAGTGTATCGGTGTCTCAAAGTATCAGTGTCTCAGTGTCTCAAAGTATCAGTGTATCGGTGTCTCAAAGTATCAGTGTCTCAGTGCCTCAAAGTATCAGTGTCTGTCTCAGTGTCTCACCGTGCTCCTCCGCCTGAGTCAGCGCTTTCTGCGCTTCCTCCCCTGAGTCTCAGTGTGTCTCAGTGTCTCAGTGGCCCAGTGTCTCAGTGTCTCAGTGTCTCAGTGTCTCAGTGTCTCAGTGTCTCAGTGGCCCAGTGTCTCAGTGGCCCAGTGTCTGAGTGGCCTAGTGTCTCAGTGGCCCAGTGTCTCAGTGTCTCAGTGGCCCAGTGTCTCAGTGGCCCAGTGTCTCACACTGCTCCTCCTCCTGAGCAAGATATTTAGTGTCCCCTCCCTGTGTCTCAGTGTCCCAGTGCCAGTGTCTCACCCTGTTCCTCTGCCTGTGTCAGTGCCTTCTGTGCCACCTCCCCTGTGTCTCAGTGTCTCACCCTGTTCCTCCGCCTGTGTCAGTGCCTTCTGAGCCACCTCCCCTGTGTCTCAGTGTCTCACCCTGTTCCTCCGCCTGTGTCAGTGCCTTCTGAACCACCTCCCCTGTGTCTCAGTGTCTCACCCTGTTCCTCCGCCTGTGTCAGGGCCTTCTGAGCCACCTCCCCTGTGTCTCAGTGTCTCACCCTGTTCCTCCGCCTGTGTCAGTGCCGTATGAGCCACCTCTCCTGTGTCTCAGTGTCTCACCCTGTTCCTCCGCCTGTGTCAGTGCCTTCTGAGCCACCTCCCGCCTCTCCGCTCGTTTCGCCAGCTCTCCTCCCTTCATTTCGGGCGGTTTTCCGTCAAACACGTAGCACGGCTTGATGCCGTTATCCACCATCCGAATTGTCCGGTAGAACATGCCCATCAGGTGGCTGTATACAGGCAGCAGACGGGAAATTCGTCAGCAGGGATACCAGACAACTATCTGATCCACGACAGGCAAACCAAATACAACAGCACCAGCAATCACACATTGCCAGCGAAATACGAGTTAAACACACACACACAACTATCCCCGCTCGGCCACAATTCTAGATAAACAAGAATTCGCTCAGGACATCATATTAAGCCAATATGTGATCCGAGCACGTCACCCAATGGTGTATGTTCGTTGAAAACGAGATCAAATATCGACTTCCACCCATAAGCTGCACATTACACAATACTGTTATGATCAGAGGAAGCCGTAACATGAAGGTAATCCCCCCCCCCCCCCCCCCCCTCTGGATCAATCAGACAGTATGAAGTAGAATTGAGAACGTCGCACGTTCGCAGTATGATGATTGCTGATACGTCACAAGGCGGCAGCATCTGGTGAGAGGATGGTGAGAGGATGGCGTGGGGAGGGGGGCGAGGGTGACACAGCACGAGGCCGCCAGGTGGCGACAGGGTCAGGAGAGATGGCGAGCACTGGGTGGAGCAGGACGGAGAGGGATGAGGAGAGGGGGAGTAGATGGGTAGAGGGGAGGAAGAGAGATGACGCCACTGCTCGCTGGATGTGAGGGAGGGCGGAGAGAGGGAGGCACTCCTCCTAGACAGAGTGGAGGAGAAAGGAGCTCGCGTCACTGTTCACTGGGCGGGGGGAGTAGTGGCAGGGATAAGGTGGGCGGGGGGAGGGGGGTCGGAAGGTCAAATGTCACCAGCTGGGGGCACCACAGGTGTCGTCTGACATCAACAGACTCACTGCCGACGGCACAGAAGCTGACAAATGCAGCCGTCAGCAGCATACCACCATCACCAGATCACCGCTCCACACGTGTGTCCGCCACCTGCAGCGGCCGGGCCCCCTGGCTGCCACCTGCAGCGGCCGGGCCCCCTGGCTGCCACCTGCAGCGGCCGGGCCCCCTGGCTGCCACCTGCAGCGGCCGGGCCCCCTGGCTGCCACCTGCAGCGGCCGGGTCCCCTGGCTGCCACCTGCAGCGGCCGGGTCCCCTGGCTGCCACCTGCAGCGGCCGGGCCCCCTGGCTGCCACCTGCAGCGGCCGGGCCCCCTGGCTGCCACCTGCAGCGGCCGGGTCCCCTGGCTGCCACCTGCAGCGGCCGGGCCCCCTGGCTGCCACCTGCAGCGGCCGGGTCCCCTGGCTGCCACCTGCAGCGGCCGGGCCCCCTGGCTGCCACCTGCAGCGGCCGGGTCCCCTGGCTGCCACCTGCAGCGGCCGGGCCCCCTGGCTGCCACCTGCAGCGGCCGGGTCCCCTGGCTGCCACCTGCAGCGACCGGGCCCCCTGGCTGCCACCTGCAGCGGCCGGGTCCCCTGGCTGCCACCTGCAGCGGCCGGGCCCCCTGGCTGCCACCTGCAGCGGCCGGGCCCCCTGGCTGCCACCTGCAGCGGCCGGGCCCCCTGGCTGCCACCTGCAGCGGCCGGGTCCCCTGGCTGCCACCTGCAGCGGCCGGGTCCCCTGGCTGCCACCTGCAGCGGCCGGGCCCCCTGGCTGCCACCTGCAGCGGCCGGGCCCCCTGGCTGCCACCTGCAGCGACCGGGCCCCTGGCTACCACCTGCAGCGGCCGGGCCCCTGGCTACCACCTGCAGCGACCGGGCCCCCTGGCTACCACCTGCAGCGGCCGGGCCCCCTGGCTGCCACCTGCAGCGGCCGGGCCCCTGGCTACCACCTGCAGCGGCCGGGTCCCCTGGCTGCCACCTGCAGCGGCCGGGCCCCTGGCTGCCACCTGCAGCGGCCAGGCCCCTGGCTGCCACCTGCAGCGGCCGGGACCCTGGCTACTACCTGCAGCGGTCGGGCCCCTGGCTGCCACCTGCAGCGGTCAGGCCCCTGGCTACCACCTGCAGCGGCCGGGTCCCCGGCTGCCACCTGCAGCGGCCGGGCCCCTGGCTACTACCTGCAGCGGCCGGGCCCCTGGCTACTACCTGCAGCGGTCGGGCCCCTGGCTGCCACCTGCAGCGGCCAGGCCCCTGGCTACCACCTGCAGCGGCCGGGTCCCCGGCTGCCACCTGCAGCGGCCGGGTCCCCGGCTGCCACCTGCAGCGGCCGGGTCCCCGGCTGCCACGCCCAGCTTTAGTTCACCCTACAACGCCATCGAGCCATCTCTCCGAAAGCGGCGACCACGACAGAGCGCAGCGATACAGCGCCGCCGCCGCCGCGCGACCAGAATTCAGTAAGACAGCTGCATCAGCTCGGGATCGGCGATCCTGGACCCGAATCGGCGATCCTGGAGGCACAACGGACGACCTCGGGTTCGTCTAGCCATGAGCGGGTTCAGGCCAGCCGCTCCCTTCGCGGCTGAGACCCGGGTCAGGCGTGATGATGGGTTAGCGGTGGCGGTGGCGGTGATGGTGGCGCGGGGTACCTGGGTTAGCGGTGGCGGTGAGGGTGATGGTGGCGCGGGGTACCTGGGTTAGCGGTGGCGGTGGCGGTGATGGTGGCGCGGGGTACCTGGGTTAGCGGTGGCGGTGATGGTGATGGTGGTGCGGGGTACCTGGGTTAGCGGTGGCGGTGGCGGTGATGGTGGGCGCGGGTACCTGGGTTAGGGCGTGGGCGGTGGCGTGATGGTGGCGCGGGTACCTGGGTTAGCGGTGGCGGTGGCGGTGATGGTGGCGCGGGGGTACCTAGGTTAGCGGTGGCGGTTGGCGGTGATGGTGGCGCGAGGTACCTGGGTTAGCGGTGGCGGTGAGGGTGATGTGGCGCGGGGTACCTGGGTAGCGGTGGCGGTGGCGGTGATGGTGGCGCGGGGTACCTGGGTTAGCGGTGGTGGTGGCGGTGATGGTGGCGCGGGGTACCTGGGTTAGCGGTGGCGGTGGCGGTGATGGTGGCGCGGGTACCTGGGTAGCGGTGGTGGTGAGGGTGATGGTGGCGCGGGGTACCGGGTTAGCGGTGGCGGTGGCGGTGATGGTGGCGCGGGGGTACCTGGGTTAGCGGTGGCGGTGCAGGGTGATGGTGGCGCGGGGTACTGGGTTAGGCGGTGGTGGTGGCGGTGATGGTGGCGCGGGGTACCTGGGTTAGCGGTGGTGGTGGCGGTGATGGTGGCGCGGGGTACCTGGGTTAGCGGTGGTGGTGAGGGTGATGGTGGCGCGGGGTACCTGGGTTAGCGGTGGTGGTGAGGGTGATGGTGGCGCGGGGTACCTGGGTTAGCGGTGGCGGTGGCGGTGATGGTGCTGGGCGGGGGTACCTGGGTTAGCGGTGGCGGTGAGGGTGATGGTGGCGCGGGGGTACCTGGGTTAGCGGTGGCGGTGGCGGTGATGGTGGCGCGGGGTACCTGGGTTAGCGGTGGTGGTGGCGGTGATGGTGGCGCGGGGTACCTGGGTTAGCGGTGGTGGTTGAGGGTGATGGTGGCGCGGGGTACCTGGGTTAGCGGTGGCGGTGGCGGTGATGGTGGCGCGGGGTACCTGGGTTAGCGGTGGCGATGAGGGTGATGGTGGCGCGGGGTACCTGGTTAGCGGTGGCGGTGGCGGTGATGGTGGCGCGGCGGTACCTGGGTTAGCGGTGGTGGTGGCGGTGATGGTGGCGCGGGGTACCTGGGTTAGCGGTGGCGGTGAGGGTGATGGTGGCGCGGGGTACCTGGGTTAGCGGTGGCGGTGGCGGTGATGGTGGCGCGGGGTACCTGGGTTAGCGGTGGTGGTGAGGGTGGGGTAAGAAGGTACCTGGGTAGGGTGTGACGGCCAGGGCAGAGTGTGGGGGGGGGTACCTGGTGTACCTGTCTGCTAAGGTCAGGTTTAAGGTTGGCGCCCTCCTGGGTCAGCTATAGTGGTCAGGACAGGGTGGGGTCGGAGTGTACCTGGTCGTCTCTCCGTCGGCCGAGGCCAGGTTGTTGCCCTCCTGCCGAACGGCCCACCAGGAACTGGTACATGCACATGCTGGCGTCCACCGCCACCTTCCGGGCCTGCGGAAACGGAGACGGGCCGTTAATACACAGCTGTCGGCAGGTCAGTAGAGAAAACAGGTGGAGAGCAGATCAGTAAATCAATCAACAGCGGTCTGCCAAAAACATCTGTGTTCCGATAGTTACTAACAGTCACGAGAATATCTCCTAGCTTCCACAAAGGGTGGATGAAAACAACTCTTGGGTTGTTTTGAAAATGATTCAATGCCCAAATATTTACCAAAAAGTCATTTTCCGTCATATGGTCTAACGTGCTAAAACAACTGAAATCACACGTAAAATACCTAGTCTTCCAATCAAGAATGCAGCAATCAGTTGATATTTTAAATATAGCAATATCCTTGATTTCTGCTGCCGTGGATAATCCTACTGAGCTGGCGAAGACAACAGACCAACAGACAGACCAGTTCCTGCTCAGCTCCGATCTTTAGTCCGGCATTGGCTGGGGTCTCAGCCGAACGACATTGGCTGGGGGGGGGGGGGGGGGGGGGGGGGGGGCGTTTTTCGCCCCCCCCCCTGGTTATCTTCCGAACCAATGATCGCAGTGCGACTGTGCAAGGCGGCATTCGAAAGCTATTAAAGAGACGAATCCAAAGCATACACAAAATTGTCAAAATAAGGTCACATCTCAGGTCACGGTTAGGTCAAAGATCAAAATTTAAGTATTTGGGTTTATGGGCCATTCGTTCCATCCTAAGCGTAGACTGCGACTATTATCGCATAAAGTGCTCTCAAAGGTATAATGCATCTCCCGCATAAGCGAAAGTGAAATTGTAAGCAAAGGTCAAGGTCAAGTCATTATTGGCAAGAGGTCTACGAAAGCCATGCGACACATG